>JADRCD010178824.1:0-45263 GCA_019843815.1 Montemys delectorum
ACACACATGCACACACACACATGCACACACATACACATACACACACATGCACATACACAAACACACACAACACACACACATGCACAAACACACACACAAACACACACACACACAAACACACACAACACACTCACACACATACACACACATGCACACACACACGCACACACACATACACACACACAAACACACACACACACATACGCGCACACACACACACGCACACACACACACTCACACGCACACACTCACACACACATATACACACACATGCACACACACATGCACACACACACATACACACACACACACACACACACACACACACACACACCAGGTGAAACACGAAATGGCTACACCACCTTTCTTTGTTGCTACCAGCCTTTTTATAGCCTGTAAACAAATAGTTCTCCATTCAAGAATTACTGCTTAGATAAAATGGTACATAAAGGGGAATAGCAGAAGGATATCAAGAACAAATCCGAAGCAGTATTTCATTCTGTAAGCCATTATAAGTTCAAAGCAACAGTTTTTACATGGTCTTACCTTGTCGTAGAGCACACCTGTTGATTCATCCTTGGACCTGAATATTTTTCCTTGAACACAACTTTTTTCCAAGCCTAATTCTCTTTTTAGTGTAGTTATGAAAGCTCACTGAATTTTATATTATGTATCCTTTACATACTATTATGAAGAATGGGCACATTCTATTCTGGATTCTATGTTTATTAGAATCTTTCTAGCAAAACAATTAAAACCACCTCTTAAAACTTCCTTCCTAAGATTATTTGAAACAAATCAGGAATTCTATAAAACCATTAATTCATCTAACAGCATTAATTCATGAAGTTCATGTTTATGTTTATCTGCAGAAAGCCTGCTCAGTAGGCTGCACAGATGCCCAGGAACACTTAAGGTATGTAGTGGTGACAGGAGAGGCATATCCGCAAGAAGCAATCCCAGGATGCCATCTCTTGGAGACTTGCCCTTCGGTGCTCACCCAACACAGACCATGCAAAGACAGTGGGCCACGTCCACAGAGGTCACCTGCTAGCCTTAGCCTTTCTGCATGGCTCCTGACAAAATAGACTCATATAGCATGCACTATGAATGATCAATTTTTTCTAAGCTTCCTCAATTTTTTAAATGTTTCTTGATGTTCTGTGTGGATCTACAAGCCTCAGTGTGATCTCTGAGGATAAATATAAATAATCTTTACATGACAGAGTAATCATAGTGATTACAATTGTCCTTGTAGGATTAGGCAGGGAATGGATGGAATAGAGAAGGAGACTGCGACAGTTGAAGCAAGCCACTAAGGTGCTGTATTAAAAGCAGGAAGGATTCATGAACTAGAAATATGAAAACTCATTCTCCTGAGTTCATGGAAGGTAGCAAATGAATTCTCACCTAAAAGGAAAAAAGGCTGTTTGTTAGGAAGCTGATCTTGAAAATTGGATGGCTAGAATTATGAGAGAACATATGTGTATATTTTTTACTTTTTATTTTATTATTTTTTTTATTTTTGCTTTTTATAATGAGTCTCATTATGTATCCTTGACTGGCCTGAACTCACTATGTAGACTATGCTCAAACTCACAGAAATCTGTATATCTTTTCAACTAGAGTGCTGGGATTGAAGGCATATGGCGCTACACCTGATCACGTATATTATTTTAACAAGTTATTCTATGTTATAAGATACATTCTGTATTATAAGTATAGAAATATATTGGCTTGTACAAATGAAGTTTTGGGGTGTCTGATGCCTAAATATGTGGAGACTTCTGCTGGTGGATAATCTTTAGAGGATAGGTGGGTTTTGCTGTATCTGAGTGAAAATTCTAAGAATATATATATATATATATGTATGTATGTATAAAGTATATTTATATGTGCATTCCCCTCTCTTCTCTGTCTCTCTCTGTCTGTCTCTCTCTGCCAATCTCCCTCTGTCTCTCTCTGTGTGTGTCTCTGTCTCTCTCTCTCTCCCTCTCTCTCTCTGTCTCTATGTGTGTGTGTGTGTGTGTGTGTGTGTGTGTGTGTGTGCGTGTGCATGTGTGTTGGCCAATGGTGAATTTTTTGCACTATTCACCATCAATTTCACTAATTTACAGATAGATAAATACAAATTTAGAGGTCAGTGTGAAATTTTGTCCATTTTGTAAGATAATACTAGCAGGTTAACCTTGGGGCTGTGCCATACTCAACCACAGGCTCTTTTTTTTTTTAAAACTTTTATTGGATTATGATGAGAGAAGTTACATGATTTCAATTTATCTGAATATGCTAACATTTAAAAACATATTTTAAGTAAATAGAATTAAATCACATTCTTGTTTCCCTTTTGTACCCCTACTCCTCCCAGAGACCCCCCCTTCAATACCTACAATATCTTTTTTGTCATATTCCTTAAAATTTATAAAATATTATAATACAAATAAGTATTATAAAAGTTGTTTGATATAAAGCAACAATCAATTTAACAGTCTTATGTAGATGCTCATCTACAGCAATAGTGAAAATACATTTTTCTCAATATAAATTTTAAATAACTCCAAACATATTAACTGTATACTTCAAAATAATACATCACTACTGGTATTTTCCTAAATGAACATAAATATATAAAGTCTTTTTGTTTGTTTTGTATTTAGTAGAGTTTAAAATCTTGGCTATTACTGTGGTACAAGCCCAAAATAAGAACAATTTTTAGACACTGGATTTCATTGTAATAAGGCTGTACTTCAATGACCCTCACATCACCAAACGATTTTACCGCCATTGTAGCTATGCTGAGAGTTGACAGTTCTGCTGTGCCAAGGAATGAATTGTAGGCTTGATTTTTGGATACAGACTTCCTGCTATGGTCAAAGCTATTTGACTTGAGTGTGTGACTTTTTTTCTCAGGCCACAGAGAACAGGTTACATTCATTTAAGAAAGGGTGTGTGTATTAAGATGGTCTATCCATAAAGTCATTCACCAACTGTTTCAAGGAACAATGGTTCTACTTGGAGGGTAGCACGGACATTGGATGAGAGTAAGAATTTGGTTCATAAAACTAAAGCTAATTGGTTGGGATGGCAGAGCAGGAAGTGGACAAGTGTTTCTAGTGGCATCACTGAGTACAAGAAAACTGACTCAGCCTGGTTGGCATGGTAGACACTAGCCATTGCTACTCATGTAAACTTTGGATAGGTCAGGATGTCAGAATATGTGGGGGTTGGGGGAATTCAGAAAGGCCTGGGAAGTCTTAGAAAGCAAGCAGAAGAAGAAGACTGTGGCTTGAGAAGAGATTGAATATTGGTAATTACAACTGGTAATCAAGAAAATATTGGAACATTTCAACCGATTGTTATATGTTTATGGGATAAAAAGTGATTTTAAGGTTTAAGAATACAATATGAAATAGTTATATCAAGATTATTCATGTATCCATCACTTTAAATGATTAAGGCACATTGAAAACACACAAAAAACACTCATAATATTTTCATAATGTGAAAAACTGAATGTAAATGAATTATTTGAAATAATTTGGCATAGCTAAGAGTCATATAGGAAAGTTCTAAATGAGTCAGATTATATTTATTTAAGCATTAAATCTGATTGTTTAGGAAATATTCATATATTTACCCAAATATCTATATAGATATGTATAGATATATAATATAAATATGCCTATATATCTACTTATAGATATATAGATATGATCCATGTATAAACAATAGTGTACCCTCTAAGATATTTAGTATATGTTGAAAGATTTCTGTTAATAAATATGGACAGATAAATTAACATTATCAGAAATTATAAGTGTATGAAATGCATATTCTCCCTTTACAATGTAGTTTGTCTTTTAATTTTTCTTTGAATCCATACACAGGTATAAAATGCATCATAATAGCAAAAATGCAAAAACAATCCAGAAATTTATGACTCCAGCATACTAAAGCCATGAAATTTAAATCCACTCCCTGTTCTGCTTGGGGCTACAGCTAGTCAGTAGTGCCCCTCGCTGGTTCTGACCACTCACTGGTGGTTCTGAGCACCTCTTGAGGAAAGTTTTTGTCTGGGCTCACACTACCATCCACTCATTGTGCCTCTTTCTCTGACACAGTAATACATCGCTGTGTCCTCCGCTATCAGGCGGCTCATTTGAAGGTAGGCAGTGTTCTTGGAATCATCTCTTGAAATGGTGAATCTCTCCTTCATGGATGCAGCATATTCTGTTGTGTGACCTCTATGTTTGTCTCAAATGAAACCTACCGACTCCAGACTCTTTCCTGGAGCCTGGCGATGCCAGTGTATATAGAAGTCACGGAACGTAAATCCAGACCCTTCACAGTAGAGTCTCAGAGATCCTCCTGCCGGAATAAAGCCTCCTCCAGACTGCACCAGATATACTTCACAGTGAACACCTCAGAACACAACAACAGCATGTGTAAGAGGTGGGCACACACACACACACACACACACACGCACGCATGCACGCACGCACGCACGCACGCACACACTAAGTCTTACAGTTCTGTAATGTTACCATTCAAAATCGTCAAAGCAAGAACCAAACTCTGCCCAAACTTCATGGTATGTCCTCTGAGTTAATCCAATGAACAATGGAAACCTCAGAAATGCTGGTCTCTCTATCTCTGGGCTGTAGGAACAACACCTGAGGTATTTACGAGAGGACAGAACCCCTTATCTGCATATGCCCATCCCTTTCATTTCAAATTACTGGATGAAGACTCGTGAAATTAACATCACCCTGAACGGCCCCAAGGTTACTGCAGTAGGTGCTGCAATGTATTTTTCCTTTATATTTTCCAAATAAAACGACTGTCCACTTCAGAAATCATGTGGTATTTAAACATACCCTCTTGGTGTCTACTCCTTTCACTGTACTGGGATATGTTCCCTTTGTCAATACATTCTCTATGATTTTTACAATAAAGCCATATTAGATTTTGGCAAAGTCTTTTTATGCATCTATTGAGATGATCATGTGACTTTTATATTTAAATCCACTTATATATCTTATTACATTTATTGACCTGCATACTTTAAACGACCCCTGCACTTCAAGATAAAATCAACTTGATCATGGTGTATAATCTTTTTGGAGTACGTCTGTATTCTATTTCAAACTACTTTATTAAGTATTATTGAGTCTATGTTCATCAGAAATGGTGACCTATAGTTTTCTCTTCTTTGTCTTTGCCACTTTGGATATTAGAGTTATACTAACTTCATAAAAGGAGATTGGGAATGCTCCTTCTGTTTCTGAATGTTTAAACTATTTGAAAATGATGGTGGTGTGCACCTTTAATCCCAGCACTCAGGAGGCAAAGGCAGACAGACTATCTGTGAGTCTGAGGCCAGATGAGGACTATGAATATGTAGATTTAGATATATCTAAGACTGAGGAACCCAGTTTGAGTTCCTTATGCCATCAATGCCAACTAAATAATTCAGTATAAGACTATATTTTAAACTGGCTAATGACAGTATGCCTTTCCCATTTGTGATGGAGGAAGAGGCAAAGAGAATCAATAATGACACCACACACAGGTTCACAGGATTTCCCAGCATCCCACACTTAGAGCAAGCCTCTCTAGCCAGCCACAATGTGAGAAATTACACAGAAGTCCAAGCCTGTGAGGGTTAATGTAGACACCCCTCCAGACACCCCTCACTATGGAATCCAATGTTCTTTGAACATTCGAGGATACTCAACAATGCCCACTTGTGCTTACTGAACCTGAGTAACAACCCTCATAACACTCTCTGGTGAACTCAAAGAAAAGATTCACTTTTCAAAAATCTTGACACATGACTTCACATTATTGCAAACTATTGGGACACACATAAGTTTACTTCCACTGTAACCCAACACTATACCTATATACTTCCCAACTTTAAGTTAATTTAGGTTTGTTTAGAATTAAAAGCAAACCTCCTAAACTTCGGGGAGAAATTTGTTAGTATTTTGGGCAATTAATTTACAGAAGACTGGTTCACTTATGCATAATTCTCCAACTCTAAAGTCACCGTCTAACGTAGATAGATGGAACATATTTGGAGAACGTCCACCCTCTGGTGGTACATGGTGGTACTACAATGATACAGGCCTTTATACCAAATTTGTATTCAATATTGCTAACCTATCCAAGGAACATAACATCACAGTTACCTCCTTTGTCGAGGCTAGGACAAACCTGGCATGTGCTAGATGAGCCTATTGTAGCCTGTAACAGGTCCCTAAGGTACTTAACAAAAAGAAAATGTCTTTGTGGGAATCCTTTGGATGGGAATTTAACAATGATAATTTAATTTCTAAAATGTATCTTTTTATACATGTAATACCATTCAGTCTTTTAAGAATAATTTGGCTAAGATGTCCTGGATAACTCATGTACCAACAACAGGTTCTAACTCTTCTCACAGCTTTGAAACACGTATTTCCCTTAAATATACATTCTTCACATATTGTCAAGTAAGGGAAGACTCTCCTGGACCTGTGGGATGATGTGCAGAGACCATAGCCAGACAATGGATTACATATTAAATATTAGAAATCAATGTGTACAGACAACATACTCCTAAAATATTAGAACCCAGGAACCCTACAACAGTACTTTTAAAACATAAAACTATTATAGTACTCTACAGATCCAATATGTATGAGTAAAACTTGCATTTTTCTGAAATTTATTTTGATATACAGAACATTCACCTTAAATGTTTAAAATTTTCTCACTCTTGCAGAACTCTTAATTTCCCTATTCAACGAAAGTAGAAAAGAAGGTTACTTCAGTTTGATATTGCTGCTACCATAGCGCTAAGCTTTGACTGTCTGTCTCTAAAGCACACTGAGCTGAAACAGCTTATAAATTTACAGCAACTTCAGGTGGACCAAATCCTTGCTTTTTAACTTACTTTTTAAGAATTCTCAATACAGTTTAACTGCTACAAAATCTGAAACACTTGGATGATATGAAAACTAGACATGTAGAAGACTTTCTTTCAGAAAATAGACATATTAGACAAGCTGTAGTGTGTCATGAACAATGCTTTGACATAGAACTCCTGCCTAGCACATACGTGAAAATGACACAACTTGCTAATGGTAGCTGCAGAGGGCATTGGTAACCTCATGAGAACTGGTGTTGGACCTATAACTGATACAACCACTAGTATTCTCAACCCATTTGAAACTTAAGGATATGATACACAAGATGTATGCCATATTCAAGTATTAGTCTTTGAGATCACTAAAGCTCTTTAGCCTTGAAGCTTTACAAGTGCTTCATGAACTAAAAGGCTCTTTTATATAGACTCGGTAATCAGATGCAATTTGCATCCTCTCACTTTGATGCTGCTTACACAGAGCTTTGCATTGCTTCTTATCGTCCCATATCAGACACTGATTTAGTGAAGACATGTTTGGCCCACCTACATAGCAAACAGCCCTAAATACTGGTCCGTAAGACTGGCTTATTTGTTCCTTCAACAGCTTAGATATGGTTAGATACTATAACAAAACCACGTCACATAAAGGCAAAGACCCAACACAACTACATCTTAACCAAGAATGCACGCACTCAATTGAATCTTGGAAAATGTGTGTTAATGATTTGTGCCAGCAAAGTTCTTTTCAGTTCATACTTAATAGCACTATTGAATCCTAATGAGGATATGAGATCCCCCAAACTACTTAAACAGGCCTGACAACAATTCTCAACTAACCTAAAAGACAATCACTGAGCAACTAACAAGGCACTCCAAAAAGTTAATGAAAATATTTGTTAAAATGTGCAAAGAATTTACCCAAAGTCAAATACATGGCAAGCCTGATAAGTAATATACTGACACTCCCAAAGTTTTTAAGAATTATACAAGACAGTAAACTCATCCTTTTGTGTTCCTGAGATACAGCAAGTCAAGCCTCTGCACTGATACTCCTTGGCAAGGGGACTTTGAGACTGGCCACTGCATGACTCTAGCTTTAGCAACCATAGAGTTTCAGGTACCATTACTGAGTTCACACATGCCCACCTGACAGTGGGTAGCAGGAAACATATTGTGGTCTACTTTTCCTCTCTGAACTCACCTGCAGTGGATTTCAAAGATTTTCTCACCCAATCTTCCTTTCGTAAACTCATCCCATTATCCCAGCTTTCAACACCAGTAGACATTCCCTGGGAACACACCAGTTGAACAGGCCAAGGAATCATGTAAGCTAACTGAAGACTCAATCACTCCTTTCCTCTAAATACAAGTCCCCCACACACACTCATACCCAACTCAATAACAGAGCACCTGCTACGGCTTTAATCCTCCCCAGTCCCCACATCTCCTGTGGATCCACAAACCTTCCCCTCCTAACTTTCTTTCCCCAACTCCAGCAGGCACACCCTGCTATCCCACAGGCCACTGCTGCCAGGGAAGCAGGTAGGCTGTCCGTAGATCTTCCCCTCTCCTTCTGTTCCTCCAGATCCAATCCCAAGTCTCATCCTAGGTTCTATAGCCTACCTTCTGAGGATGCTTCACATTACTATACATCCTCATTCCAAGGAGTCTAAATAAGGAGAACCTGGTGGAACTCCCTGCTCTCCTCCCTCCCGTGAAGCCCTGCAGACCACTCGTGTATCCCCATTCCTAAATGTAATCTCCCATTATCTGGAAACACATTTTACCTGGAGCCTCCAATGGCCACACCTACCAGGTCTTCAGAAAATTTTCTACTATAAAACACACAGCCACCATGCTCTCCTAAAGTCTAGAGGGGAAACATAAGCCAAGGAACAAAACATCACCCAACAAAAACAAACCCAATTATTAGCACCTAAACGTAGAATCATCCCAATCCCAAATGCTTGGACAATGGCTTACAAAGCGGGACAACGTCTCCACCAAGCCCATATATCCTACCACATCAGGTCCTGAATATTTGAACACAGCTGAAGACAAAGAAAAAGACCTTAGAGCTGCCTTATAGAGATGACAGAAGTCTTCAAAGAAGAAATGAACAGATCCCTTAAAGAGTTCCAGGAAAACACAAACATTGGAGGAAAAAATAAAGGTATTTAA
Source organism: Montemys delectorum (assembly GCA_019843815.1). Lineage (NCBI taxonomy): Eukaryota > Metazoa > Chordata > Mammalia > Rodentia > Muridae > Montemys > Montemys delectorum. The sequence goes on from JADRCD010178824.1 coordinate 9,095, forward strand.
GACCTAAAAATGGAAATAGAATCAATAAAGAAAACCCAAACTGACATAATTCTAGAAATGAAAAATGTAGGAATCGAACAGAAACTACAGAGGGAAGCTTCACCAACAGAATACAAGAGATGAAAGAGAGAATCTCAGGTGTTAAAGATATGATAGAAAAAAAGATGAATCAATCAAAGGAAATGTTAAATCTAAAATCTTCTGACACAAAACATCCAGGAAATCTGAGAAACTATGAAAAGACCAACTATAAGAATAATAAGAATAAAGGAAGGAGAAGAAATCTAGCTCAGAAAATATTTTCAATAAAATCATCAAAGAAAATTTTCCTAACCTAAAAAAGGAATTTCCTATCAAGGTACATGAAGCTTAAAGAAAACCAAATAGATTAAACTGAAAAATAAATTCCTGTCAACATATGATAATAAAAATACTAAACAGATAGAACAAAAAATAATATTAAAAGCTAAAAGAGAAAGAGATCAAGCAACATATAAAGGCTGACTTAATAGAATTACAAATGATTTCTCAGTGGAGAATTTAAAAGCCAGATGTAATACAGACTCAAAGGGAGCACAAATAACAGCCATGAAGTATACCCAGCAAAACTTTCAATCACCATAGATGGAGAAAATAAGATATTCTGTAATAAAGTCAAATTTAAACAAAATTTATCTGTAAGTCCAGCCCTACAGAAGGTGCTAAAAAGAAAGCCCCAATCTCAGGGGGTTAGCTACAACTATGAAAACACAGGAAATAAATAACCTCAGACCAGCAAAGCCAAAAAAGGCAAGCACACACACACACACACACACACACACACACACACACACACACACACATCACCACCACCACCACCTACCACCAGCAGCAGCAGCAACAATAAAATAGCAAGAATCAACAATCATGGATCATTGATATCTTTCAATACCAATGGTCTTAATTCCCTGATTTAAAATAAAAACAGACTAACAGAATAGATGGAGAAACGGGATACATACTTCTGCTGTAGCTAAGAAATACACTTCAGCAGCAAAGAAAGACATTACCGGACTTCCCGCGCGCGCGGCGGCTGTGCGGGGCGGACGATGGGAGCCTGGGATGTACCTCGGAGGAGTGGGCGCGGCATATGACGTCTACACCCAACATGAGTGACCTTTCCTGCAAAAAGCGAGATGACTATCTGGAGTGGCCAGAATATTTCATGGCGGTGGCCTTCTTGTCGGCACAAAGAAGCAAGGACCCAAGTTCCCAGGTGGGAGCCTGCATAGTGAATACAGAAAACAAGATAGTTGGAATTGGGTACAATGGAATGCCAAATGGGTGCAGCGATGACCTGTTGCCTTGGAGAAGAACAGCAGAAAACAAGCTGGATACTAAATATCCTTATGTGTGCCATGCCGAGCTGAACGCCATCATGAACAAGAACTCGGCAGACGTGAAGGGCTGCAGCATGTATGTTGCCTTGTTCCCGTGTAATGAGTGTGCTAAGCTCATCATCCAGGCAGGTATAAAAGAGGTTATTTTCATGTCCGATAAATACCACGACAGTGAGGAGACGACAGCCGCCAGGCTCCTGTTTAAATTGGCTGGGGTTACGTTCAGAAAATTCACACCGAAGTACAGCAAGATTGTCATTGACTTTGATTCGATTAACAGCCGACCGAGTCAGAAGCCTCAATGAGTTTCATCTCGTTAAACCCCCAGAAGAAGATGACACCCCCCTCGCCACACACACACACACACACACACACACACACACACACACACACACACACACACAAGGGGCTCCCCGAGCCTTTCATCTTGAAGTTCCACGCAGCTTTTTAATAGCACGGCACACATAGACATCTAAAGAATACAAAACTTTGAATCCTCACTACCGTCACGTGGATCTATCAGCTGTTTAATTTGGAAACTAAGGGACTGCCCACAGGAGCTGGAGCGAAGGTCTCTCCACTTCCGCAGAGCCTGTCTGCCAACAATGAAGGAGACTGTACCAGAGAGGGTCAGCTCGGTCATCCACCGAATTCCAACAGCCACTCCTTGCTGCTACACGGGCTAGAAGGACATACAAATAATTGCTTCTCATTCTTAGCAGGGATGAGCAGGCACACTGATGTGAACATCTGGCCCAAATGAAGCATACCTTGTCACACCCTTGGAAAAACAAATAGGACCAAACGAAGCTAGCATGAACATACACCTGCTGCAGAGATGAGGAGACCTCTTACCTATTCACAGGAGGTTCAGGAGGGCCACAGATGATCAGTACAATGTCACTCTCCGTTCACACTTTCCTGTCTCACACACAGCAGTAGCACACCATCCCTCTGGAGGGTAGGGGACCCCCATGGTTCCAGCTTCTTATCCTTGGTTTGTTGGCCACATAGCACTGTTAAATTTATCCGAGGAATAAGTAGTTCCTAGAGGAGACAGCTTATCACTCCCCCTAGACCAGGCACTGTGAGGTGACAGCTGGAGCTGTATGGATGGGCGATGTGGGATGTCCCCCATCCTGTGTCTCCTGCTGTGTGGACACATGTCACTCCTGTTCTGCGTGCCAGCGTTGTTCATTTCCAAGGGCACTCTACAACCAGAGAGTACATTAATTCCTGTCCTATAAGAGGATTGTGAGAAACTCTGTACCTGGAGATGGTCCATGCCAGATCCTCATTTGTGCCTTCGGCCTCACGGGCAGCATTCTCCTGATGCCCCACTGTGGGTGAGGGTGCTCCACTGTGTACTCTGTTTTTAATTTCATTTATATTCTAGCAAACACGCTCAGTGTCTTTGATAAAATAGTTTCTTTTTTCATGGGTTTTTGTTTCATCTCTAAGATTTTTGTTTGTTTGTTTACACTCTGTATTCTGGAGTACTTTTTTTGTAATTTGGATCTTTGCCAATATTATTAAAATTTTATTAAAAATCTAACAACACCAAAAAAAAAAAAAAAAGAAAGAAAGACATTACCTCACAGTAAGGTATTAAAAAAATATATATTCCAAGCAAGTGGACCTAAGAAGCAAGCTGGTGTAGCCATTTTATTATCTAACAAAACAGTCTTCAAGCCAAAACTAATCTGAATAGGTTTTTACACAGAGATAATGGGAGACTTCAATATGCCACTCTCACCAATAGACAGACAGAAACTGAACATAGAAAAGCTACAGCTAGCTGAAGTTATAAACCAAATGGACCTAAAAGATATTTACAGGACATTTTCACCCAAGCCCAAAGAAACATGCTTTCTTCTTAGTACCTCACTGAACTTTCTCAAAAATTGGCCACATCCTCAGACACAAAGTAAGTCTCAACAGATACAATAAAATTGAAATAACTTCCTGAATTCTATCAGACCACCACAGATTACAGAAATAAAGAAATTAAAGACTTTGTAGAATTCTTTGAAAGCAAACACACAGTATATCAAGACTGAAGGAACAAAATGAAAGTTATCCTAAAAGGCAAGTTCATAGCACTAAATTCCTATATTAAATAAATAAATAAATGAATAAATAAATAAATAGAAGATAGAGGGGGGTATCACACTAACAACTTAACAGCACACCTGAAAGCTCTAGAACAAAAAGAATCAAACTCAAGGCTGAAATCAATAAAATAGAAGCAAACAAAACAATACAAAGAATCAATGAAACAAAGAGTTGGTTCTTATAAAAATCAATAAGATCAGCAAACTCTTATCTAAATTATCTAAAAGGTGGAGAAAGAATATCCAAATTAACAGAATTAGAAATGAAAAGGGGAATATAAAACAGATACCAAGGAAATCCAGAAAATCAGAGGACGTACTTTAAAAAACCTGTACCCCACCAAATTGGAATATCTAAAAAAAAAAAAAAAAAAAAAAAAAAAAAAAATAGATAATTTTCTTGATAGATATCACTTGACAAAGCTAAATCCAGATCATATAAACAATTTAAATAGACCTATAACCCCTAAGGAAATAGAAACTGTCATTAAAAATCTCCCAACCAAAAAAGTCCAGGGCCAGATGGTTTTAGCACAGAATTCTACCAGGCTTTCAAAATAGGCTTAATGTCAATACTTCTCAAATTATTCCACAAAATAGAAAGAGAAAGGGCAAATACCAAATTATTTTATAAGGCCACAGATACCTTGATAGACAAACACACGCACACACCACAAAAAAGAGACTTACAGACTACTTTCCCCTGTGAACATAGATGCAAACATATTCGACAAAGTACTCTCAAACTGAATCTAAGAACACATCAAAATGATAATCCACCATGATCAAATAGCCTTCATCCCAGAGATACAGGGATGGTCGATATTGGTAAATCAATAAATGTAACCCACCATACAAACAAACCAAATGGCAAAAAACACATGAGTATCTCATTAGATGCAGAAAAGACCTTTGACAAAATCCAACACCCCTTCATGTTAAAAGTCTTGGAGAGATTAGGGACACAAGAGACATACTTCAACATAATAAAGACAGTTTACATCAAGCCTATAGCCAATATCAACTTAATTGAGAGAAACTTAAAACAATTCACATAAATCTGGAAGAAGACAAGGTAGCTCACTCTCTCCATGCCTATTCAACATAATACTTAGTTTTATCTAGAGTAATACTATGACAACTATGGGAGATCAAAGAACAAATTAAAAGAGAACAAATTAAAAAGGAAGAAGTCAAAATATGTTTATTTGCAGATGTATGATAATATACATAAGTAACCCTAAAAATTCCACTAGGAAATAGCTACAGCTGCTAAGCACTTTCAGCAAACTAGATGAGTGCAAAATTAACTCACAAAATTCAGTAATAGTTCTATATACAAATGGCAAGTGGACTAAGAACGAAGTCAGACAAAGAACACCTTTCACAATATCCTCAAATAATATAAAATATCTTGGGACAACTCAAACCAAGAAAGTGAAAGATTTCTATGATTAAAAAAAAATTTCAAGTCATCAAAAAAAGAAATTGAAGAAGATATCAGAAGATGGAAAGAAATCACCACTATTTCTGAATTAGTAGGATTAATGTAATAGAAAAAATGTCCATCTTCACCCACAAATCAATGAGGGTGAACTTAGCTGTGACTCACTTCGCTGGGGATATGGAACCTGAAGAGGCCATCTTCTGTAACCAGACAGGACCCCAGGGGAGTAATAAAGACACCAATCCTACCCACAGAATTTTCAATTCAAAATTTATCCTGTCTAGCAGAAATATGGGCACATGGGATGGAACAGAGACTGAGGGACTGGCCAACCTAAAACTGGCCCAACTTGAGACCTACCCCATGGGTAAGAACCATTCCATAACAGGAGTATATTGTCCTCCGAGAGACTCCACCCGGCAGCTGACTCAGACAGATACAGACACCCACAGCCAAATAATGAATGGAGCTTGGGGAGCCTTATGGAAGAATAGGAGGAAGGATTGCAGGCCTGGAGGAATAACAACTCCACAGGAAGACCAACAGAGTTAACTAACCTGCACCCCTGCACCCTTGGGTCTTTTTTTTTTTTTTTCAAGACAGGGTTTCTCTGTATAGCCCTGGCTGTCCTGGAACTCACTCTGTAGACCAGGCTGGCCTCAGACTCAGAAATCTGCCTGCCTCTACCTTCCAAGTGCTGGGATTAAAGGCATGTGCCACCACTGCCCAGCTATGGGTCATTTTTCATAAGTGCTTTGCTTTTTTATTTTTCTCCATTAATTTATTTATTCATTCATTTTAACATCCCAATCACTACCCTTTCTCCTGGTGTCCCCCTCACAGACTCTCTTTTTCCCATTCCCCACCCCTTCTCCTCTGAGAAGACAGGAGCCCCTCCTGGGTATCCCCACACCCTGGCATATCAAGTCTTTGCAGGGTTAGACATACCTTCTCCCACTGAAGCTAGACAAGGCAGCCCTGTTGGGGAATGGATTCCACAGACAGGCAATGCCTTTAGGAACAACCGCCACAGGTCATTCTTATGAAAGTGTTCCAAGACTCTTTTGAAAATATGAAAAAAAGACATCATGAAATGTACAGGTAAATAGATGGAGCTAGAAAAAAAATCATCTTAAATGAAGTAACCCAGACCTTGGAAGATAATTACACTATATATTTGTTTATATGTGGATCTTTGTCATTAAATCATAATCAAGCTACAATCCATAGAGCTAGAGAGGTTAAGTATAGAGAAAGGGACTCGGGAAGACACACAGACTTCTCTGGGAGGGGGAAATAGAATAGATTTTATGGGTAGACCATGGAAGAGGGAGTACAGTAATGGGAGAATCCTGAGGGAAGGGAGAGGGGAGATAGGTTTGACAGGAAATGGAGAGGAAGACAGAACTGAAGGGCATTTGAGGGGTTTTATGGAAAACCTAGTACAGTATGAATTTTATAAAATATATGAACTTGGTCCTGTTAAAGGAGATTGAGTCTCAACTGGCCATCTCTTGTTACTAAATGAAGCTTCCAGTGCTAGGACTGGGTTTTATCCAATTGAGTTGTTGGCCAAAGGGGTCCCATGAAAATCCGCAAACAACCCAGACCATTGCCAAGAATTTAGGTTGTTCTCCACAAACTGACAGCGAGGGCCCCATTGCTGATGACAACACCCACAAAACTCACTGAATATGAAGCCAAGCTGGAACCTACATAAAGCCTAAATTCTAGTGTCTTCAGTTCAGGAATGTACTTTGCAGAGTACCAAAAGATAAACATAAATACCAATGCGTCCACAAAAACTTTAATCTACAATCTTTACTGCCTGAAAACATGCTAGGGCAATGGTGGCACAGAACTTGTAGGAGGGACCAACCAATGTTTGATCTGACTTAAGGCCCACTCCTCAAGATACAGCCCACACTCAACACTGCTTGGATGACCAAAAAACCAGACAGTAGATAGTCCAGAAACCTAGAATAAAATAGAATAATGCTGGTATAAAAAAGAAATAATAAAATGGTTCAATGATATTCTGCTATCTTCATAGATCAGTTCCTTATTCAGCCATTATAAGAGACACTTCTTCCTGCAAAAGATGAGAACAAATGCAGAGATTCACAACCAGACATTATAAATATAATGTGAAATCTTGGAACACATGGCTCTTAACAGAAGGTCTCTGTCAAATCTCTCCTCAGAGTTTAGGGAACCCCTTGGGAAAAGAGACAGAAAGTGTAAGAGCCAGGGGTGGTGGAGAACATCAGGAGAACACAGCCCTCTGAATTAACTGAACAAGGCTCCTATGAACTCACAAAGCCTGAATGAGCAAGCACAGGGCCTACACGAGTCTGTACTAGGTCCTCTGTGTATGTATGTATACATAGATTATAACTTTCAATTTAGAGATTTTATAGGACCCCTGAGTGTGTGAGCAAATGGGTCTCCGATCCTTATGTCTTCTCTTGAGGCTCTTTACCTTCTGTTGGTTTGCCTTGTCTGACTTCTTCAGTGTGATGATTTCTGTTTCATTTTATACTTTGTTTTGTTATGTTTTGTTATCTGAGCTCTGTTCTAAGGAGAGACAGAAATGGAGTTGATCCAGATGAGAGGAACTGGAATGAGTAGAGGAGACTGTAATCAGGATATATTGTATAAGAGAAACAAATCTATTATTAATAAAGGGAATTTTTTAAAAAAAGGACTTTGTGGGAAGTGGGAGGGAAAAGAATTGTGGGTGTCTTAGTTAGGGTTACTATTGCTATAACAAAAATGCCATGGCCTAAAAGCAATCTGGGAGGAAAGGGGTTATTTGGCTTGCACTTCCACATCACAGTCTATCACTCAAACACGGCAGGAACTGGAGGCAGGAGCTGATGCAGAGGCCATGGAGGGGTGCTGCTTACTGGCTTGTTCTCCATGGCCTACTTAGTCTGCTTTCTTATAGAACCTGGGATCACTAGCCCAGAAATGGCACCACCCACAGTAGGCTGGGCTCTCCCCTGTCAGTCACTAATCAAGAAAACAAGCTTGTCTACAGCCTGATCTTATAGAGACATTTTCTTCATTGAGGTTCCCTCCTTTCAGATAGCATATCAAGTTTCCATAGAGCTATCCAACATGGTGGGTATAAAAGGTAAACGATTCCCTTCTAAAGGCACAGAAGACATTTTTTAATCAATTCATATGTTCCAGAATTTCTTTCCTTGGGTCAATGTAAACAAATGGCTGCTTGTTCCACTAAAGTCTATTTTAGGAAATCAGTTTACTGGACTTACAAAGAGAGTGAGCATTGTGAGAGTACTTTTCAGGCCAGTAGAGAACTAAGGTACCTACTAGCTAAGCAGGGCCAGCTACTTGATAAAGAACACAACCTTAGCGTCTCTTCTTATCTGTGACTCCGTGTAGTCTAAATGTACCTCATACTGAAAATAAAACATTTATTTCGTATAATTCCCTCCTCTTTTTCCTTTATTTTATCAGTCTTTTAGATTTATATTTTTTAAAAAAAGTAATAAAATAGGACAGTCTATTCTAATAGGTAAAATATTAGGTTATAGTAACACACTTTGGATATTTGTTTGTTGGTTGTTGTTTCAATGAGGATTTTTTGTTTGTTTAAGCTCCTTTATACAAGAAATCATGCCATCCTTTATACAAGAACTAGAAAAGGCCAACCCAGACTCAGAATGATCAACGTTGTATTACGCACTTATAAATGGATATTAGCTGAAAGGTAACAGGCAATCCTGCTAAGGTCCGCAGACCCAGAGAGGCTAAGTGACAAAGGGAGGGGGTGTAAGAATCACCCTGGGCAGGAGAAATAGAATAAGCTTCATGGGTGGACTGGGGCAGGTGGGCTTGGGAACAGGGGAATCAAGTACAGTGGGGAGAAAATATATTGGAAGAAATAAACAGGATTGTGGAAGGCATTTCAGGAGCAAGGTGGAAACCTAGTGCAATGGAAATTTCATGGAATCTATGAGAGTAAGCCTAGTGAAGACTCCTAGTGATGGGGGCCACAATCTGAACTGGCTATCTTCTATAACCAGGCAAGACCTCAAATGGAGGGATTGGAACACCAACCCAATCACAAAACCTTAGACCTACAGTTTGTCCTATCTGCAGAGTATTCTGGGACCTGAGCCTAGCAGAAGTGTCATCCAGAGACTTCATTCAGCAGCTGATGGATGCAGAGTCCCACAGACTAGCATTAGGTTGACGTCTCAGAGTTCTGTGGAAGAGGTGGAGGGAGGATCAGAGGAACCAGAGGGATCAGGGATACCACAGGAACATAGCCTGCAGAATCAACTGACTGGAGCTTGTGGAGGCTCTCAGAGATCAGAGAGCATGTAGGGGTCTAACCTAGGTCCTCTGCATATCAGTTATTGTTGAGTAGCTTGGTCTCTTGTGGGATTGCTAACAGTGGGAACAGGAGTTGTCATTGATACTTTTGTCTACTTGTGGGACCCTTTCCCTCCTACTGGATTGCCTCATACAGCCTTGATGTGATTGAAGTCTTATTGTAGCTTGTATGCAGTGCTTGGTCCCTGGGAGATCTGCTCTTCCCTGAGAGGAGCAGGCTGGGTGGATTTGGGGGGGAAGAGAAGTTGGGGGGGACTACCATAGGGATGTAAAGTATATGATAGAAGAATAAAGAATAAACAAAATAAGAACAAATCTTTAAAAATTAAAAGATCATTGATGAAAGAAAGAAAGGAAGAAAACAGGTAAGCAGGCAGCATCCTACTGTAGTTAACTGCAGGGGGCCAGCCCGCAGGGGATTTCTTCTTTCTTGTCGGTTCTTCTTGAGGCAGGGAGGGGGAAGAAAGTAGGCAGAGGGTAAGACTTTGTCTTATGAGAAATTTATGGTTGCTATATAATAAAAAGTTTACTTCGCTAAGTCTAAGTTACTATACTATTGTAGCTGATCTGCCTTCTGTGATCCTCTGAGGCCAGAAAAATGAGCTCCAATCTTTATTACTTAGAGAAAGAAAAAGGATTCTACCCTTTTAGTGCTAAATGAATTAAACACATGATTGTAAGACAAAAGCTTTGTTTCTTTTAATAAGACTAAGCTTGCCTTGTCCTTACCATGGGACCTGTTCTGTCCCATAATAAGGAGAAGCCTGCCTGCTCCTTCTGCTCTCTGCAGTATCTTCTTTTTTCCTCTTTCCCTCTATATTCTACACATTGCTCTCTTAGTATTTTATGGTACCTAGAGTTTCTAAGTTATCCCGCTCTGCATTCTCCTTCTAATCTAAAAATTGTTCTGTCTAAAAACTTCTCCTCAGCTCAGTTCCTCTCTCAGCTCAGCTCTTCTCATCCTCCGTTCCTCTCACCTCTGTCCCTCAGTTCTGACTCTTCTCTTTGTCCTCAGCCCATAAACATCTTTCAGAATACATTATCAGATGTTAAAAAGTTCATCAAAAGTTCACACAACAAAATCAAATCATAAATTTAAATATAAGTTTACAATAAAGAATGTTTACATGCATATCCATTAGAAGTAATTATCTGGATAAATATCCATCACCGGTCTCAGCTCCATAGGTTCACTGAAGGTTTAAAACCATAACTAAGTTATAAGTGAAGTTTTGTATAGATAAACCCAGTCAATATTTTAATCTTCTGTCCTAGCACCTATAATAAATAGTTAGTTCCCTTTTTATGACTTTTGGTTAATTGCTTTACAACTTCTCAGAATGTGCTCTGAGTAGGAGAAAGTCTGGTTACTAAGAGGAATTAACAGCTGACACTTGGGAGACTGGCAGAGTTCTCATCGAAGTATTGACTATCAGAAAAGGATCTAATAGCAGTCCCACTATAAATGAGCTCAATAACCACTGATATAGTTTTAGGAATTCTTATAGGATCATCATAAAGTCTTAAGTCATCTATATATCTATATAGCATTACTATAAGACAGTACATCTTCTTGGATCTGCCTTGATCTGCTCCAAAGGGGTGTGTTATTACTTAGTGATTATTATATATGAGTAATAGTAACAGGAAAAGGATATTAATATATGCTATATAATATAATATAATATAATATGATATAAATGGATCATCAATTACTAAATTCTCTGCTAATATATTAGCAAGTGTCATTAATCTTGAAGGCCTTGATAAGTGTCCCATTAGAAACTGTATTATACGAAATAAAATCTTCAAGCAAGCATAACACAAGCATTTCCCTTTTCTACTAGCATCACACTAGGTACTATCCTGATATCCCAAGCCGTTTGTAAGATCCGTTTGATGCTTCCTTTTCTAAAAACTAGTGTTACCAGGGAAAGAAGGGTTTCCTTTCAAGCTGATTATGAGGGAAGGGTGGCCCCTGAGCATGTTAATACCTGTTTGAAGTGCACACTAGCACACACCGCTCTTTTAATTTCTTAAAATGGACACCAGAATAGTTGAAATTCAACCTCTCATTTGTACGGGACACTGCTGACTTGGGAATGCTTCCTATCTCAAAACCCAGAAAGGAGATCCGAGCCCAAACAAGTTCTAGGAAATATAAAAATAATTGTCGTTATGTTCTCTGACTTGTGGATCATATGTGTACACGAGTACAAATGATGAGTCTCAAGGCTTAAAGAAGAAGGAAAAGCCACAGGTCGCCCTGGAAACTAAATCCTCAGAAGCCCGCCTCTAAAGCAGTTTCAGCACGGAACTTGCCCTTCGGACCTCATTCGGCCGTGGGTTGGTGCTACTTGATGTCAATCAAGACCAGGAGGGCGGGGCGGGGGTGGTGGCCGTCACTTTGGTGGAAGAGTGTTGGCTGATAACCTGCTAATCAAGTTCACAAAGAGCGAAGGGGCGGGCCTTGACAATCTCGCGAGTCTACATCCCGTACACGACCTTTGTGTTGGAAAATGTGAGCGTGGTTTCCAGCTTCTGGAAGCCCCGGTGGCACTTAGGAAATCACGGGTGCTGGAGATGCAGGAGAGCCATGGAGATGGTGAGCGATGGTCGCGAGGCTGCATGGAGGGTTGGGTAGGCGGGAGTCTGCGCTCCTAGGCGCGCCGGACCAGGTCCGCTCGGCCTAGGGCGGATTGGGCGGCTGTGCGGACCTGGCGTCCTCCGGTGCCCCGGAAGGGAGGAGCAGAGCAAACACTGATTTTGCTTCCAGTCCTTTCCCCTGCAGCGGCCTCTCTGTCTGCAACTAGCAGACTGCTGGAGATGGCCTGAAGGAGCATCAGAAAATCCAGTCTCCGTGACGGAGGTTCCTGCAGGACAGCAGCTGGGCGCCGGGTCTTCCTTCTCCCACAGTTTTCCCGTTTCCCCCTACGCCTAGTGGATGTACTCAGCTCGGAAACCCTTTGCCCAGCTTGCAAATATGTGTGCCATTCCCTATCGATATCAATTGATGGGTCACCGTGGTGTATGTCAATCAGACGACTTTGGACATCGTTTTTCTAAAGATTTAATGAATGGCACTTTATTATTGTTTTTTTTTTTAAGTTTTTGTATCAGTATATATTAATTATACATCCTAATGAATTTCATTATGACATTTCATACATGCATATGTATTTTGAACATGTCATTATTTCTCTCCTGTCCTTCTCCCACGATAACTTATCAACCATTCACTGCCACAAATCCTCAGGGAGGGATGAGGACAGGGAAGTATTGTTAGGTCCAATCCTTTGCAGGTCTGCACATTTAATCACATCTGCTGACATTTTGGATGCAAGGGCCATATCATACCTGTGAGATATCCTCAGGATGGCATTTTGTAGGAATTTGTCTTTTGTTTCTTAACAGTGCCTCCTCTCAACGCCCTGGGCTTTTGTTTGCTTGTTTAAGTCTTGATTTTTGTGCTTTCCTCTTTCTGTCTTCTGTGCCACAGATACCTTCCCACAATGATCTTGGATTGAGTTTCCCCCTTATGTGACGCCCATGCTCTGCTTTAGTGCTTTCCTGCACCTGGGCCTGGCACCTGTATCCACAACTGTCATGTGCTCGTCTAGCACATATTGACCACAGTACCCTCTCCTTACACAGCAGCCTGAGCTGCGGGGTGCAGTGAGAGAGCAGCTGTATGCCCTGAGCCTCGTAGACTCTGACCTAAGAAGCCCTTTTGTTGTGTGCATGTCTTGGTTACTAAGAACTGTTGAAGTCCACATGGTGGAGTAGCCATTTCTTCAACACTATGACTTCAATCCCTAGTGACTGCTAGGTTATATGGTCATTCTGCTTCATGCTTTTAAAAACAGCTGCACGGAATCTATAGTTTAAACAGTTCTGTGCCCAGGTTTCCTTTCGAACACACAGTAATTACTGAAATCCTTTTTTTTTCTCTCTCCTCTCATATTACACGCCATCTGCGGTTCCCCCTCCCTCCCCTCCTCCCAGCCCACTCCCACATTCCCTTCTCCCAGATCCACTCCTCCCTTGAGAAAAGAGCAGGCCTCCCAGGAATATCAACTGAACATGGCATAATAAGTTATAGTAAGACTAGGCACATGTCAGGGCTGGACCAGGCCAACCCAGTAGTGGGAAGGGGATTCCAAAAGAGTCAGAGACAGACCGAGCTCCCACTGTTAGGAGTTCCACAAGAACAGCAAGCTACACAGTCATAACAGATATGCAGAGGGCCTACATCAGACCTTTATAGACTCCCCGATGGTCACTTCAGTCTTTGTGAGCCCCTATGAGCTCTGATCAGTTGATTCTGTGGTTCATAGGACACTTATTCATAATGCTGGCCTAGCACCTGTTGCCTGTGTATTGAATCACTAATTCAAGTTCTTAGAATCCATAGTGTCAGGTAGCCACTGGTAGAGTATGCTGTGAAACTGCTTCCTGGAGTAAAGAGCAGTTGGTGCTTCTTAGAGGTATAGTCCAAAGAAACCTTGTCCACCCATTTAAGCTAGAAGGTTTACATGTGCTCAGTTCCCCCTTCTCCCAGAGCCTGGAGGTGCAAGATATAGTCCAAGGGAAGGTGTTAACTTGGATCCTTCACTATGCAGACAAACACTTTCTAGGAAGAATAGGTAGACCTGGAGTCAAGTAGTGTTGCCAGCTTAAGGAGAGGGCCTGGAGAGTTCTGAGTTTACACTCAGGCTTCCAGAAGCCCACTAATGGGTAAGACACAGGAAAATTTAGAGCTCAAGGCATATCTACAGGTCTACATGTGAGACTTTATCTCAAAGCAATAAAGACACAACCTCACAAAGTTGGCAGTGAGTTTCATGACCCAGTAGACTCAGCCGAGAGAACAGTGGCAAGTAAATGCATTCAGATGTCCAGCACAAGAGCTGACTTAACACAGATTGGGAGACTGAGTTACAGACAAATGTGTCCTTTCTTCACTGCAACCCCAAAGCTTTTTCTTTCAAAACCTGCAAACTTTGTTGCATTTCTTCTCCTTGGCAGATATGAACAAAATTGTAAATCAATCTAGTTAGGGCACCATGATCAGAGTAAAACAGGGATTCCACTGAACCTGACTCTGAAAACCAGTGAAGGCATTGGGTTTGTGTATAGGTACATAGGTAACTGCAAAGCTGCTATGTCACCAAGAAGTCTTATCCCATAAAGCGTGTCCAGAACGTAAAGGCTGTAGCATGGCATCCCACTTTAAATTAACCTTTTCACTCTGTGGTCTTGGGTACAACTGGGACAAAGGAGGATGAGGTCGGTGGCATCCCAGAATCAAGTCCCATGATGCCCCCATCTCATTCCAGTCTCCTAGGAATAGGAGTAGCCACATTGTCTTTGTGATAGACCTAATGATTAGTGTGTTTCCTCGCTCTTCCTTCTCATGCCTGATTGACCAGGGTTAACTTAGTTCTGGTTATCTCTGTCCTATCTTATCATAGTGGAAGAGATAATTGTTTTATGCCAGGAGGGAAAAGCTATATAATACCCTCCCCTTTGGCCTTTACTGCTCATGTGGATTTTACATAAGATATGTGGCTCCAGGAGCTCTGGGCTTGCTCAGCAGCTCTTGGAGACTTTATTGTTAGCCTGCTGCTTCTCAGTTCTAGATTCTTGAATTCTTCCATCAGCTTCATAGTCACACTCAGGTCTGTATACTATTCATTCTGTGGCCTGGGGCTGATGTCAGAGAAAAAACTGACAGTGACCTGAGAGCAGCAGTAGAAACTTGTCAGCAAGGGAAGAGGGCATGATGCTAAAGCAGAATATAGGCTTTTTCTCTGTAGATTTATAAGTTTGGAGGACTCCCTTTCTGGTTACATCTATCTTTGTGAGATAGAGGCCTTAGCTGTCAGTAGTGTATGCAAACTGTATGTGTGTTATGTTCCAATGAAACCCTACAAATGGAGCCTCCTCTCACTGGTGTCATGAACGTGATTTGTCAGAAACATGAATGGATACGTTTCCAAAACTGAATATTTTTACAAAGTATTTATTAGCTGCTCCTACCTAGCAGTCAGATATTCCTTGACAGCTGCCATTAGCAATTACAGATTCTTTTATTATAATATGCATTACTATTATAATTGTGTGTGTGTCTATCATATAATGGTTACAGAAGGGTTAAAGATTACAGAGTTCAAAGAGGCCTTATTGCAGCCAGAGATAAAAAGCTGACACGTATTAAAAGGCCATTACAGGTGACAATATCAGCAGCTGTGGGTGTACACAGGAAACAGTTTCATGGTGGTTCTTGTACAAGATAAAGAATTCTTTTCAGAGACCTCCTCTGGTAAAGCTGGGATTCTGTATCACAGAGGACTTTCAGGATGTGCCAGCATGTACCAGACTTGGGGTTTGTTAGGAAGAGGTTATGACATAAACTTGAGCATGAAGGTCAATAGAAACAGGTTCTCTGAAAGGGGAAGGTACACCCGTGTGTTCACATAGACTTCTTTCTTTACAGTCTGTAATAGTTGCTTTACAGTAAACAGTTATTTTTAAGATTTCAGTGCATTCTGAAGTTGCACCTCAAAAGGTTGCTGAAGAATTTAAATGAGATCATAGGCCACTTCCTGTTATGCACTAGCTAACATAGCTTATGAGGAATGCGTGAATAGTGTTTTTAATGTAAATGGCAATTAATAGTCTTTTGTGAAATTCTCAGAAAGTACGTGGGATAGGACAAAGGCCATATTTGGAGATTGGCTATATTTAGATCCTAAGCGTTGTTCATTGGTGTTTCAATATTTTATTTGAACTATCAGTGTATAAAAGGAATTTTGTCTCTCTGAAAGCAGCTTTCACAGCAGATTCTGTTCGTTGTAGTTTGTGACTTTTGTCTGAGTCGACATCAAGCAGACTCCAGGGTGAGAGGCTCCCTTTGCCTTCCTTGTTCCCTCAGTTTCCCCCCTCCTGCTGACCTGCCAGCTTGATATTAATGAACCCAGAGGTAGAACTGCTGAGGAAACACAAGAGCCCTGCCATTACTAAGGAGCGAGATCATTCACAAGAGAGACCTTAGAAAGCCAAGCCCCAGGAAAATCTGGGATTATTCTGATTCCTTGACTGGGTGGTCAGGTGTCCTTATGATGGATTCTAGGTGAGGGCTTGATCTGGACTTCTAAATTAGTGTGTGTGTGGGGGGGGGGTGTGCGTTTCTTTTTTGTTTCCATAGTTGGTATTGAGTACTTCACAAAGTATCAAATGGAAGACAGAACCACAGTCCCTCCACTCACGTTCTCATGGTCTCTGTCAGTGGTAATTCAGAATGTTTCTAAAAAGCCATGAAGGTGATTCGATCGTCACAAGTTTTTTCATTTACTTCTCAGCTTATTTTGCATTATTTGGGGTCTTTTATGAGAGTTCATGATTAATATGGATAAGCATAAATGAGTAAATTTCAGCCCCTGAGAACTATGCCTTTCAGGAATAAAGTTAAACATTTTGATAGACGTGGATAAAAATGAGACCTTAGTGGCATCGACCTTTAGTGTCCATTGCGCTCCACTTTCTGATATGGTGACTGAAGGCATAATGATACATGGGTATAAGTGACAAGTTCATGATGAATTCTCATCGAAGGTATCATCTAAGAAACAGGTCTTTGTTGGTCTCACTTTAAGAATAGTGAGGGTTTCACTACCAACCTTGAATTAAACTTGTCATTTTCCAGTTTTATTTCATGTTTGGTTTTGAAACAAATCAACTAAGATGGTTTAAGATGTGTCCAGCCTTCTAACAGACATTGTCATCTACACAGTTCATGTTATAGAGCCGCTTAATCAATTTATTAAATTACAAAACAAAAACTCAAAGCGTTTACCTAAACTGTAAACCTTTTGTACTGGGCCTCATTAATAGCTGTCCTGGCACTAAACATGGACCATGGATGGATCACATCTAGATGCCACAAAAAGAGTATGGTCACAGACCACTTCTGGAAGGGCCTACTTGTTCCTGGGTAACACTGTGCAGGTCCTTTCCTTCTGTTTCTATCAGCTTACCTGATAACACAAGCTGTTGAGACTTGTCTTTAAGACAAACTTATGTTTGCTGTCATTGACAGTGCCATTCTTAGTTTTGTTCCTAATTGTCTGGGACTTGACTCTGTAAACCCTATACATTTCCAAAAATGATGTATTATTGTTTATTGAGCTATTTATTATGACATAACAAAGAAATGTTATATTCTCTGAAAAGGGTAGGATAACATAATTTTCATTTTGAGAAACGAAATATAAGTGCTTCAAAAGTTTGTTTAATTGTTTTAATCACCTGAGTATTTTGTGATTTGTTCCAACACTGAATATTGTCATTTAAAATTGTGGATATACTTAGGAAGCAAAAGCATGATATTCAGGACTTCAAGTTAAAGAATCTCAGGGGTGGAAGACAAAGAGATTCATAGGAAAATGTGTCTCTCGTTAGGGATGGAACCCCATATTCAGAATTCAGAAACATTTGTTTCTCTGCCTTTCTTACTTCTGGTTAGTAGGGGTTTGTTTGTTTCTTTGTTTTTATCTTAAGCTACTTCCTCTTCTAATATGAAATAAAACATCGTGCAATAGATTTTCATTTTATTCCAGCTCAATATCACATATTCATAATTCTTTACCATTCTTATTTTTAGCCAAAGAAACAAATCTATTTCCAGTATGTTCAAATTAGACCTTATAATACAAAACAGTTAGTAAATGACTAAAAAGCTACAGCTTTGATTGTAGTTTGACATCCTTAAATACATTCTTAGTGGTATTATATTTTTAAAAGTATTTAAAAAAAAAATCTTCCTTAAATAATATAATTCCAGTTTGTACTGTTGGCTTCTGTGGAGTTCTGGGTGGCCTTGAATTTACATCCTTCTGCCTCCACCTACCAACTGCTAGGATTAAAAGTGTGTGCCCCTACATCTGGATTAAGCATACTAGGAGATCAACGTGTGTGTGTGTGTGTGTGTGTGTGTGTGTGTGTGTGTGTGTGTGTTTTAGTCTGACCTCAGGAGAAGCCTAGGGCCTTATGTACTATGTATCACTGGGAAACAAACACATAGCCATAGTGTATTGTTTTAGATTTATAGCTACTATTTTTATTTTTAGAAATAAAGTATAAATATTATTTGATCATATTCTTTTGCTGCCTTTTTAATATATTTCCATTCCTAACATCATGTGAAAACTGCTTGAAGCTTATTTTAGTTTTTTAATTTTATGTTTCCATCTTAATCCTGGACCAAGTATATTTGGTTAGAACCTAGGTTTGACCATTTGCCATTTTTTGACAAAATAATGTAGGGAAAAAAATAAAATAAAACCATTCCTATGAAAAAATTATTCTAGCTATACTTCCTCTTATAATAAAATGTGTGATCACTTTAAAAATCAAATTGTACCTCACAGTTGCTAATGAATAGCCTTGGACACTCAGCATTACTACTGAACTGTGTCATCAGAAACTCTGACTCCAACCCAGAACACCTGAATGAGAATCAGCATCCATCTAATTCACTGTGGCTTTCTAGTCTCATTTCCTCTGTTACATAGCAGATACTGTTGTCTGTCAGTTTATACCGTGCGTGCAACAGTAATGCTCTGCTACCTTAAATGTCATACAGTTGTAATATTTACACTGGTTTGGCGGTGTAAATATAAACAGCCCCTTGTTGAACAATTTCAGTTTCCTGAATCATCACTGTTCTAACTCACTTCTTCTTAGCTGACACAGAACTCTGGTCATCTCGGATAGCACAGAACCCTGATCTTTTTGGGTGACACCAGAACTCTGACAGTGTGGTATTTGTGCTTGTTTTTTATTTCAGGAGCAGTTGACCTTCAGCGATGTGGCCGTTGACTTCTCTCCGGATGAGTGGGAATGCCTGGACCCTCCTCAGCAGAGGCTGTATAGGGATGTGATGGTGGAGAACTACAGAAACCTGGTCTCTGTGGGTGAGGACGGCATCCTTGCAGAGCTCCCAACACACTGCCACCATTTCATGTTTCCTTTCAAAAATGTCTGCTGTAACCTGTGCTTTTCATAACCAGTACAAACCTGAGCTTTAAAGAACAGTTGTGGGATCCTTGGCATACATAAAAAATGTTCCCATTTATTCTAGTCATTGTCCTTTTCCTCTTTCTGGAGTCACTATCCATCCTGCCTTTAGCTTAGTGGTAATTGCAACAGTTCTATGGCACAGAACATTCTGATCTACATATTAAAGTCTAATTTCTCCTCCTCAGCTGTGATTTGACTGGTTAGAAGTGGATCTCAGCATTTGCAAATTGAAAATGTTGTCTTATATATCTTTTAAGGAATCACATCTGTACAGTGCTGTTCTTAAATCTTCTACTGAATCTCTTCTGTTGAGCACACTACTAAGATGCACACCGCAGTTGTTGCAGGTGCAGTCATAGTATAGGTCGTGTTCTTTTTTTGATAACTGCATCTTATAGTCTCTAAGTCATACCTGGTTACCTCTCTAGAGACACACAAAAGAGCCTTGGGACATAAAGTGACCAAAGACAGTGTTCCCAGGTGGGTTTGTAAGTAGGTAGGTAGGTAGGTAGGACCGAATGAAGCCATAGCTTCATTCTCAGGTGGGTTTGTAGGTAGGTAGGTAGGAAGTAGGAAGGAAGGGGGAAGGGAAGGAAGGAAGGAAGAAGGAAGGAAGGAAGGAAGGAAGGAAGGAAGGAAGGAAGGAAGGAAGGAAGGACCGAATGAACCAGTAGCAGTGTTCCCAGGTGGGTAGGTGGGACTGAATGAAGCAGAGGACACGGGTGAGAAGGGGATATGTCTAACACTACAAGGTTGTGTAATACTGCACTGCGTGCATATTCCAAATTGTCTTATCTATGGGTGTCGGGGGAAGTACTCTCACTTTGCTGTTATGAATAATTCTGCAGTTAACCTTAAGAAGAAATATGTCTTCATTTGGACATCACTGAATATTTATTGTGCCACTTTTTGATACTGTTACAGTTTTTCTCTTCCATGGTTCATTACTTCATTATAGTCAGAAATGAACTTCGTACTCTCCTATCTGCTAGAACTCTTTTTGTGTCCTACCACATAATCCAGGTTGATTTTTGTTTATGTCTGTAAATCTGATTGCTTATAGTATTTTTCAGGGTTTGTTTCCTGATTAGTACTCTTATCTAGTTTTGTTTTACAATATGAAAAATAGGGATGTGAAATCAATGTTATTCTGGTACTTTCAATATCTTACTTCAATTCTCAGTGCTTATATGTTTGAGAAGTAGGAAGTGTATTGTAATGTATTTATTACAATTACACTCTCCTAGAAAAATGTCCATTTGTGTTTGTCTTTGTTATAGTTTCTATGGCTTTGATAAAACACCATTACCAAAAGCAGCTTGGGGAATAAGGGTTTCAGCGTACAGTTCTACATTACAGTATTTCACTGAGGGAAGTCAGAGCAAGAACTCAAGAGGACAGGGATCAAAAGACAGGAAAGGCCCATACAGTGGTACAACTTCCTGGCTTGCTCCTTGCCGCCTGCTTTCACATATACTCCAGGACCACCAGCAGTGAGCTGGGCTCACCCACATTGGTGATTAGGCATGAAAATGCTCCCTATGCTTAGTCACAAGCCAGTCTTATGGACCTGTTTTCTTAATTGAGGTACACTCTTCTCAGAAGACTCTAGCTTCTGTCTAGTTGATAAAGGAAAAAAATAAGTGTGTTAATCTCTTCCATTAGCGTTCCTAACTTAAATTGTATCTTATTTTCACATCTTTTTTCTTCTGAAAGTATATTTTTTATACCATAATTATGGCCATATATCAGCTATCTTTGGCCCCTTCATGATTTGTAGCATACCTGAATCCTTACATCTAAAAGAGTCACCTATGATTCAGCATAATTTTCTTCCCCCCTCCTTTTCTTTGTATGCACTAATGACAAAGTAATCTCTAGTCCATACAAATTTTTTTATACTTATATTTCTCTTTCCTGTGATATTATTGGTAACACAGATGTTTTATTTGGAGTGTGTCAGTGTGTATTAACAGGTTTATAATTAAGATTTCGCTTTTGTCTTTTCAATTCTATTCAGAAGTTAGAAGTGTATTGTGCATCTTCCTAATAAGTTCATGGAATTCAATTTCTCCATACTTGATTTTCCATGGAGCTTTACAGTGTTATGATTTGTGTTGCCCATAGTAGTAGGGAAGTCTAGTGGTGGTAGTTATTATTTACAGTGTATTTTTCCTTGACTTTGAGTGGGCTGGCTGGGTACAGGATGTTTTAGACTTTGCTCCTTCAGCAACTTCACTGTGTCCTCCATCTTATGTCTGGATTGCGATCTTTCTTTTAAGAGCTCCGCTGAGGTCACGTTGGAGCTTCGTAGAGAGGCCACATCTCTTTTACTGCTCTCAAGATTACCTTTGTGACTTGTGAAACATAGAGTCTGATGCTTGGGCCAGTTTTAATGCATGCATTGTCTCTCAGCATGTAGCAACTCATTAAGGTGCTTAAATTCTGATGTTTTTCTCCGTCATATTCCTAGTTTTCCACCATTATTTCTTACTAAATTCATCACCTTTTTTTTTTTTTTGCTTATAACTGTTTATTTCTTTGTCCATAGTCTCATTTTCTTGATTTTAGTATTTTATCATCCATTGTCTTTCAGATGGTTGTTTCTGTGTATATAATTCATAAATCAGTTTTTGAATGACGAATTTGCAGTACTTTTCATGTTTTTCCCACTGAGTCAGTCATCTCTGTATACTGTGTTAGCATCCATTGAAATTTGTCCTTTGAAAAAGTATCACCAACAGATTATAACAGGCATGGGGAGATGACACATGGAGACACCTTAAAAACTGAACGTTCCAGCAGAGCCCAGCAACAGTAGATCACTGTCAATAAGACCACCAGTAGAGCATGTAGTGTGGCATGATTTGAAGTAGCCAAAATAAAAGTTAATGTCAGTACAAATGCATAAGTGATTTGGGGTCTTAAAAGAGAGCTTAGTATTTAAACCGCTCTTGGTGGGGACCAGTGTGAGTTCTCAGTACCCACACTGCGCAGCTCACCATTGCCTGTCACTCTAGTTCCAGAGGGATATGATGCCTCTGGTATTCACAGGCATCTATACTAACATACACACGCGCACACGCACACACGCACACACACACACATACACACACACACACATACACACACACACACGCATACACACACACACACACCCCTCTGGAAATAATAAAAAGCATTTTTAAAAGATTGTGTGGTCCATATGCAGAGTGAATTAATATTCAGCAATATAAAAGAGACAATCAAAATCACTTAACTTTATGTGGCATGGGTAAAAGTGCAGGACTTAAAATGAAATCAGGCAGACACAAGAAGTGAGCATCCTAATGTGCAATCTGAAGAGTTAATCTCAGAAATGAAGTGAGTGCAGATCGGCACATGAGCAGTAACTGTCAGTTTGAGGGATTGTTGAGGTAGCAGTGGTCAAAGATGAATATTACTAAAGTAAACATAAAGCTCCTAGACAATAGCTAATGTGTAAAGATCTAGATTTAACTGAAAAAAAACAAGATAGGCACGCAAACATTCAGAATTTTATAGGTCATGAGTATATTTAATATATATTCCTTGGGAAATACTAGAGAAATTGATGGTTAGCGTTCAAGTACAAAAATTATTATTTTTTGAAATGATAATGTGTTAAGTAGATTTAGCCATCCCGGTGTAAATATATATGTAGGTTAAGTTTATTTTTCACTGAAATCAACAACAAACAATAGTAATTTGTTTTATATTCAGAAAGTTACTTTTTTTCTCTACAGGATATCTTCATTCATGGATTTGATTATCTGTCCTTGGGAGACAAACCTGTTATATGGAGTTATGTGTCCTTATTCAAATATCATTAGCAAACGTGGGCTCGCCCCCTGGTGACAGTTTGGGATACCAAAATAGTATTTGCCTTTGGTCTCAGTTTTGCAAAACTGTTATGTAAAATATACCTGGTGTCTCTTCTCTGTTATTATAGATAGCCAGGTTTCAGACAGGCCCAACAGAAGCAAAAATAAATAAAAAAGGTCATCTATCTCATTTTTTTTTTCCTGATAGAGATGGAGATTTGAATTTTCCTAGTTAGTATGCTGTATAGGAAAAAGAAGAGCTATGCTTGACAAAAGTAACAAACTTCACTTCTGCCGTGATTCCTTACCTGGTTATAGGATGGTGTACAAGTTTAATTTTAAGGTGTTTTGTTGTTTTGGGTTTTTTTAATTTTTGTTTGTTTCAGTGTAGTTTGATTTGATTTGATTTGATTGATTTTTTTTTTTTTGTTGTGGTTTTGTTTTCATTTTTTTGTTTGTTTGTTTTTTTAGTTAACTTTCAACCTTTGCTACTGTGATTTCTCCAGATGTTTCAAATATGGAACTCCAGATGTTCCATTCTGGTATAACTTCACATGTATTTATAAACTAATCACTAGTATCTATTAAATTAATTTGTTTGTTTTTATTTATTTCAGCTCTTTCTCATCATTGTACCCAGAACTTTTCACCAGAACAGATCCTAAAATATTCCTTCCCAAAAGTGACTAATGGAAGTTACAGCCTTAAACATTTATATGTAAGGGAAGATTTTGCCAATGTAGATGAGAATAAAGGAGCAGCCTACCATGATAGACATAAGCAATGTCTGATCACAAGCAATACCAAAGACAACAGAGATCAAGAACAGAAAACAGCTCTGGAAAAAACTCATGCTAGGCCAGATACTTTTGATGAGCCATGTGTCTATAACTGTAAATATCCACAGGAAATTTTTCAGCATGACTTAACTTTGAAAGAAAGTTGGGAAGATCTGATAGATAGATTATTGTTTCACTCAAACAATTCCATAGACAAAGAATTAAGAAACCAAGGACTGATCTCTAAAAGTGATCAACTCGAGTCTTCCTACCCTGAAAGATCCGTACTCTTCAGTCAGCAAATACCTGACTCCTGTGGCCAAAAGCACAATTCTAGTGATGGTGGATTGCCTGCTACTGATCCATTATTGCATAGCCAAAATATAGTTACAGATGTTTGGGAAGCCCCTTACATGTGTAAGGAAACTAGCAAAGCTTTTAGTAGTGAATCTTTACTAAATAGTTGCAATGATGTGGATATCTTAGAGAAATCTGGTCAGTGTAACAAAGTACATAATGACTTTGACCATTGCTTGAGTCCCAACAAACATCAATGTGCTCTTCCAAAGAAGCTTTTAAATTGTGATAATTTCTTTACTCAATGTTCAAAGCTTACTATTCATCAATATAACTATATTCAAGATAATCATTACAAGGGTATAGATTGTGACACAATGTTTAATAAAACTTTAAACATTACTACACGTAGAAGTCAGCATTCCCAGAAATCCTACAAATGTAATGAATGTGGCAAAGCCTTTAAATATTGCTCAAGTTACAGAAAACACAGCATAATTCATACAGGAGAGAAACCCTTTAAATGTAAATTATGTGGAAAATCCTTTACCCAGTGTGCAAGCCTTAAAAAACATCAGAGAATCCACACTGGAGAGAAACCCTACAAATGTGAAGAATGTGGCCGAAGCTTTAACCACTACTCAATTCTTGGTCAGCACCAGAGGATTCACACAGGAGAGAAACCTTACAAATGTAAACAGTGTGGGAAGTCCTTTACTCAGTGTTCAAGCCTTCAGAAACACCAAGTAATCCACACTGGAGAGAAGCCCTACAGATGTGCAGAATGTGGCAAATCCTTTACCCAAAACTCAACCCTTAGTCAACACCAGAGAATTCACACTGGAGAGAAACCCTACAAATGTGAACAGTGTGGAAAGGCCTTTACTCAATGTTCAAGCCTTAGAAAACACCAGAGAATTCACACTGGAGAGAAACCCTACAAATGTGAAGAATGTGGCCGAGCCTTTAACTGCCGTTCATCTTTTACTAAACACAAGAGAATTCACACAGGAGAAAAACCTTACAAATGTAAAGACTGTGACAAAGCTTTTATCCACTGCACAAACCTTATTCAACACCAGAGAATCCATACAGGAGAGAAACCATACAAATGTAATGAATGTGGGAAATCCTTTAGTCAATGTTCAAACCTTAGAAAACATGAGAGAATTCATACATGAATAAAACTCACAGATGTACAGAATCTAGTAAATCTTTTATCCATAGTCAAAACCTTGTGTGATGTCCTATAATTCAAACTGGGGTGAGTCCTGCAGAGGCAGTCAGTGTAACAAAGTCTGACTGTTATTTACAGGTCACTATCAGGGAACTAATTGTTTCCTTAGGAGAAACCCTACAAATCTGAAAACTGCCAAATTCTTAAGTTTATAATCCTTTTCCAGACACCATAGAACTCACTTTAGAAAAAAACACAAATGATTTTTTTTTTAATGTGGAAAAAATTTAATTGTTGGCCATCTCTTACTAAACTTTGGATTCACACATCAGACAAAAACTGACAGATGTGTAGAACTGGACAGTTGTTTATAGCTCAGCTTTCTTTCACTAAACACAGAAATTCGCACCTGGGACAAACCCTACAAGTGACAAACTTTTACCATTTTGCACACCTTAACACCAGAGTTTATACTAGAATGAATCACTACGAACAACTGTTTCAAAGCCTTTATTACATCAAGGCACAAAGCTTTTTAACATCAGAGAACATAGTAAGAATTTCAGTTTTGTCCCAAGTGCACAACTTCAAGAACAGTACAATATTTATGTTCTGTGCAAGCCAAAGTGTAATAGAACCTTGGTTAATATATAGGGTCTTAATATAATTGGTAATAGAAGTCTACAAGTATAAATATTCTAAAACCTTTATTTTTGGCTTAAAATTTTCACTATTCTGGTAGAAATTGGCTCTCAAAGCTCTCATGGAATAATATCAATAACTCATTCTCAAAACCTATGATTGTTTCACATGTTAAAAGTTTCTAAATGTGCTCAGGAAAACAAGAAAGCACCATTCTTACATAAATCAGAAGAACAAAACTCATCTATAATGAGTGCTTGTAAAGAGAGTTTTTTCTGAAGACTAGACAGTGCATTTTCTTATCCAGGAGTAGTAGATGACAAATATTACTAATGCATTCGTGGGCAATGATGGGGTTCTATTAATCATTCACTCCCAGGATCTTTAAGTGATTTTTCCTAAATGGGCATGATGTGGCAGGCTGAGAGTTTCAGGATATTTGTGGACTGAGACTGCTAACTACCCAGGATAGGAGGGAGGAAAAATACCCTTGAGGTTCTCATGCAGTGCCAGCCTCTAATTGTGACCAGCTCCAATACAGCCATGCCCTTGCTGAACATCCAGTCCCTGTTAGACACAGTAAACACCACATGCTGAGAATGAGCAATGCAGAGGTCTTAGTGTTTCTTGAACAGACTGAAGGGTGGTACCAACCAGCAGCACAATATAAAATAGTTGCTGCTGCTACCATCCGAAGTCAGACAGCCTGGTAGAACACAGGCTCAGTCCACTGCCAGATAAGCATATGACTGTTCTGTGTTGGCCCCACGTGCAAGATTCACTACCAAACCAGGAGGGCACATACACTCCACAGGGTTCACAAGGGAAGGATCCCAGGGCTGCATAAGCACCCATCATTTAACTCCATTAGCCCAGGTAGTTTTGCATAGGTGAAAGGGGGAACTTGTTCTGAAGTGTAAAAGGCCACCTGCTTGAAGCTTCAGCTGACCTTTTTGCACAGCTATGCAGTGGCATCAGAGTTGTTAGTTTTTCCATCTAGGGAGAAATGGAGACACAGGTACGTGGAGGAAAGGATCAGTCAGTCACCTAACTAAACACTGATGAGTGGTATGCAGGAGCTGGCCAGGTGATATAGAATTAGATGTGTCTATATATTAAGGCTACAAGGAACCTGACCTGAACCTCAAGATTTGTGGCATCCCAAGTGGTGCTTAGTCTATGTTGGGATACTGGATGTGAGACCTAGTCTGGATAGACGGAAGGTGGGGTGCATGGAGAGGGGATTTAGGCAGAGTGAGCCAGGCTTACCCTGGGTGAAGTTTGTAGGATATGGTTGGGCAAAGAGGTTGGATGTAACATGGGAAGGGACTATATAGTTTGGGAGTAAGTAGCAGGAGTCCTCCAGGTTTTGAAGTTTTGTGACTTAGGGCACTTCCAGCCTACCCCGCCCCCTGCTTCCTGAGTGTTGAGCCAGCTTCCTGCTCCTGTTGTGCCTTCCCTGACAAAGCAGACCACACCTCTGAATTATAAGCCAAAAGAAATTATTTCTCCCTTAAGTTGTTTTTATCTGGGAACTGTATCACAGCGACACAAACTAATAAGGTCCTCAGGTTAACATCCAGAACAAACAGTTCAAAGACATTTGCCCTTTTAACCAAATAGATTTTCATTATTCATGAATATGAATAACATTCATGATAAGTGAAGTGCAGGTGGGCTCAACCCCTTAAAGTTGAAAAGGTTGAGAAATTATCTGCATGGATTCTCAAGGTGGGTAGAGTCCTGCCTGTGATTCCCGCTAATTAGAATTTAGCTGAAACTAATAAGTGAATCTGTTAGCCTCAGTTCTAATAGGGATGAGCATATGTGTCCTTGGTAGGTATTTTCTATGGCTTTCTCTGGCATCAGAAACAATGAAAACAGTGTACAAAATCATTGGAAGGGCTAGAGTAGTTGTGTGAGAATTGTGAAGCCTCATTTAGCTGTGGAGGTTGGGTTTGTGTTGTTTTGGGGTTTTTTTGTTTGTTTTTTTGTGGTGTATGAGTGTGGCATGCATGTATGTATATACATTGCGCATGTGTGTGGCACCCACAGAAGTTGAGAGGGACTATTCTATACCTTGGAACTAAAGTTACAAGTCATTGTGTCATGTGAGTGCTGGGAATCTTCTGAAGTGCAACAAATGCTCTTAACTACTGAGATATCTCCCCAATTTCTATGTTTTTGAATAAAATGTTGCATGTAGATTTGTTCCTGGTGATGTTATTGGAGGCCACAGTTTACAGACAGAGCTTTCCTTGTTCTCTCTTGACATTCAACACATTTAATCTTATTTTTCACAACAAGAAAAAGTTAAATGTGAAATTGAATAAGTGAGAACACAGCATTTTTATATTCATAAGACATAGTGTATCTGAGCAGATATTTCAGTTTCAATATCCAGAAAGAACATAAAATGAGGAGAAAAATAAAGTAGTGAATTATAGAAGCTATTTTCACTTAGGCAAAATAAGTATGATGTTTTGTGCTTTTTGTAACTAACTTGTATCATTGGACACATTAATGAAGATAGATTGATAATTCCACACATGCATACATTGTATAGTCATCCAACCAACTCAAAATATATGAGAGAAACATTCAACACGAGTTATCTCACTTATGATCTCCAGCAATAAACTAAAAGTTGTACTGTCACTGGAAGAAGAACAGTTAAGAAGGTGGAGTCTGATTTGTGGCTGTGGTACTGCAAATGTGGGATATTAGAAGTTGGCCTCTCTATGGTCCAAGTTTTAAAATAAGTCATATTGTTCTGGAAGCTAAAGAAAGGCAAAATCAATGTTGCCTAAGAAGCCAATTTGAAACTGGTAGGTTGTTGGCTAAGAACATTCCAAGACTTGGGTTCTAATATTTCAAGTGAAAGCCAATGATAACAATTTTGAATCTCATGTGCCAATGAGCTTTCTGAGTAGTTCCCATTAGAACAGGCAAGAGGCTTCCATGTTACACTGCTACATGCTTTGTTTTTAGTTTGTGTTGGTTGTCTAGCTTTAGTTTTTAGCATTTAACCATTTGTTTTTATGAGACCAAGTCAGAGTAGTTGGAGAAAGTTGAAAATATTTTTGGAGAGTGGCAGCAAGGTTGCTATCAAAAAAACGTATCCCCATCGGAAGCCAATAAAATATCTAGAATAATAGGCAACTCTGAGTAAGACTAGATTTTTGCAACAATACGTTTTAATTGTAACGTCTGTATTAGTTACTTTTCTGTTGCTGTGCTAAAACACTGACCTCACAACTTGTAAAAGTTTACTAGAGCTTTTAGGTAAGAGGGTTAGAGTTTACAATGGCAAGCATGAGAAGGTGGGAGCTCACATCTTGACCCGTAAGCACAAAGTAGAGAGAGAGCGAGCTCTGAAAGCCAGCCCCAAATGACAAGCTTCCTCACACATAGCTATACCTCCTCAACCTCCACCAAACAATGCCACTAGCCAGGAACCAATTATTCAAATATGGGAGCTTTTGGAGGACATTTTTATTCAAGCATATACACTCTACTCCCTGACTCCCATGAGCTGCTGGCCATATCATAATGTGAAACGATGCATTTAGTCCAACTCCCAAAACCCTCATAGTCTTTCCGGGATCAAACACTGTTTAAAAGTCCAACATCCCTTCTGAGACTCAGAATTTTACTTAATCATAAACGTTAAACACTTCACAAGTTACATGCATCCAATATATAATAATATAGAATATGTATTACCATTCCAAAAGGAAAGAATTAGGGCATAGTGGGGATATAATGGACCAAAGCAAGATTGAAACCCAGCTGACCAAACACTAAATCCTATACCTCCATATTTGGGACTTTAACTTCAAAGACCTTAGGTAGCTCCAACTCTCCATCTTTACTGCCTGCAACATGCATCTATCTTGAGCTCTTACAAATATCTCATGATTCTGCCATGTCTCATGTCCTAGGGTCTTCAGTACAACCCAGACTTCACTTATACAATGGCATCTCACAGCCTCTTGAAGACTCAAGGGCTTCACACAGTCTGGCTTCAGGGGCTCTCTGAAATCATGGAGGAAGAATCCGAGAACCCTTCACTTTTGCATCTTTCATGCCTTTAAAGGCAGTAGTATGTAGGAACTACTTGCAAGGTTGTACAGCCAGCTTGGGAAGAATCTTGCCCCTCTTGAATCACATTAGCAGAAGTGGTTAAACTCAGTTGCTTTCTACAAACAGAAGATGCTTCAGCCCAGTGGTCCTCAACCTTCTTAATGCTATGGCCCTTTAAGACAGTTCTATGTTGTGCTGACCCCCCAACTATGAAATTATTTTGTTGCTACTTCATAACTATAATTTTGCTACTGTTATCAATTGTAATATAACTATCTGATATTTAGTATATATGGTATGCAAACCTTATGGAAGGTGGTTTGACTCTCAAAGAGGTCACAACCCACAGGTAGAGATCTCCTGACTTAGGCTCCCTTTCACAAATTAGAAGCATAGCTGAATGGGCTCTTGATCTGAGAGCACCTTTTCCTGTATGGACCTGTAGAGCAGGACACCTCTCCATAAAGGTTCTAATCTTATCTTCTTGGGCATGTGCTTTGACTGCAGCATTAAGTTTCTGGTGCTCGTTTTATCTTCAAACTGTATTTTCTTACTTTTTGAGTGCTGCTTCCTCTTCTTCATTGTAGATCTACATAGCAGTCATTCATAATAGCATGCCACAGATTCAATAGTATGCCACCTGAAAATCGCATCAACCAAGGGCATTAGTCCATTACTTTTCAATTTACCCAAACACAAGTCCTTAGGAGAAGGACAAAGAATGAAAAGATTCTTTGCCAATACAATCATAAATGGCCTCTGGCCAAGTTTTTAAAAATAATTTCTTCCCTCTGAAACCTTTTGATAAGCCTGTAAAGTCATCATTGTTCAATAAACTTACCTGTCTTTCTGGCTCCCACTAAAATGTCTGTTTAAACTCTGCTTACGGCTTACAATGTTAAGCTGCCTTTCTCATCCAAAGGTCCAAAGTTGTCCACATTCCTTTATAAAACCTACCAGGGCAGGTTCTTCATAACAGCACCCACTCTCTGACACCACCTTCTACACTTGTTACCTTCATTGTTATAAAACACCATGGCCAGGACAACTTACAGAAGGGTTGGTGTTTTGTCGGTTTCACGGTTTTGATTGGCTTATCTTTTTCACAGATTTAGAGCCCATAGTACTGAGGGTAGTGGAAAGGAGACGCTGAGAATTCACATCTTGAATTGCAAGCACAAGGCAGAGACAGCAAATTGGATGTGATGAATTTTGGATCTGAAATTCTGTCCCGAGTGAAATACTTTCTCCATCAAGGCTATACTTCTGGTAACTTCCCAAACAGTGCCACCAACTGGGAAACGTGTTCAAGTACAGGAGCATATGGAAGCAGTTTTCACTTAAACTCCTACTGCTTCATTATTTCCCTAAATACAGCAAGAATAACAATTGATCATGTGGGTTTTTAAAATGTGACGTTTTGTAATACTGGATATTAATCTTGGAGACAGTACTCTAGCACCCAGCCATATTTGTAGTCCATAGATAGTTGGGCTTTTTGATTGTTTGTTTTTATTTTGCTTAAAAAAAACTCCAGATTAAACATAAAAGCACTTGAGTCTAGGAAGTCAAGACAATAATATATTATCAACTTCGCTTGCAGTTCAGAGGTAGGTTATCCTCCTTCTTTCTAGGTTTCCCCAAATTATATTAAAGCAATAAGGCTGTCAGAAAATAACATTCTTTACTCACTGAAAGTCCAGGGATCCTATAGGAGAATAATAACACAGACAAGGTAGCTAGTTATTTATTCCAGGGGGTGCTAATCAATACTGGGTGACACCTGAAATGAGGCATTCTAGTTCAAGTCTATTTGTTTTTCATGATGTGCTTTTTATCAAAGCAATGGCTTTATGAAAGCTTACCACACACTCTCCTACTAAGCTTTATACAACACAGCTCAACAACAGAATCCTACAGAACCTAAGGAAATAGCTATACCCATAATATATTAAGATATTTACTGGTAGTGTTAAAAACATGAGGCATTACCATCAGGTGAAGAGAAAAATAAGGTCCAGTGCTTGGAGGTTGAGAATATGCAAACACTGTTTGCAGCTCTGAGGTAGAAACAATCTTTATCCAGGAAAATAAGCATTGGACTAGCATGATAAGGCCAGAGTGGAACTGAAGACCTCTCTCTCTCGCCTTACTACCTCATAGAGGAAAACATGAGCTCAAAGTCAAGACAACCACCATTCCTGAATAATATCTTTGGCTGAGCTCAGACTGAAGGCAAGCATGCAGCCCACATAAACAAGGTACCAAATCCTTGCTGAATTCCAAACAGGGGAGAGTTAAGCCACATAGGTATCCAGGCCTGTCACAAGCATAGCTACATATCAAAGACTGAATGAAAATCTCTTTGCTTTAGAACATTCTCAGAAAACACCGCCTGGTTCAGTCTCTACTTACACAGGACTCAGACACTTTTCTGTGTCAATTTGATGTAACCTAGACAGCTAAAAAGAGAGAACCTTAACTGAATTGCCTATATTGTGAGGTCTGTGGTTGTGTTTTCAAAAGTGTCTTGATTATTAGTTGGCATCAGGTTGGGGGTACGTAAGCCAACCGTAAGCAACCCCGTTACTGGGCAGGTGGTCTGAAGCTGTGTAAGAAAGTTTCCTGAGTGTGAGCTGGTGAGCAAGTGCCAGTAACTAGTGTTCCTTTATGGTTGTCTCTGGGCTCCCTTGAGTCCCTCCTTGACATCCCTCAGACATGGATGAGGTTAAAATTAAGCACTTCCTGTCAAAAGTTGCTTCTGTCTCTGGTGTTTCTCACAGCAACATAAAGCAAACTAGAATGGGCATCAATGGATCTGCATATGGAAAACACATGACCATACACTGAACCCATCAGTCATTTATATCTGAAATATGAAATCTTGTTCACTCCATGACCATTCTTGTCATATTGTCTTGCTTCATCTTCTTTAGTACTGAAAGCCCCTTTCCATATTTTATCAAAAAAGGGATATATTAAAATAAAAAACATATATTTATTTCAACTAAATCCAAAGAGCTACCTTGTAAAAATATTTAGTACCAAATGCAATGTTAATTGTCAAAAAAATAAATAGGTGAAGGTATCAGCAAATAGAAGTACAGGATTTTATAATGCCACTGTGGTGGTTTGCATGGGGGAGAGGGGAAGCTTATAGGCTCATATATCATGTGGAACTATTTGGGAAGGATTAAGAGATGTGGCCTTGTAGGAGGTGTGTCACTGGGGCAGGCTCTGAACTTGTAAAAGCTTATGCTATTCCCAGTTACCTCTCTCTGCCTGTGGTTGTGCCTTATGTGAGTTTGTGGCTACTGTCCCAGCATTATGCCTACTCTACTGCTGACATGTTCCCCCTGCCATGAGTGGTTTTATGTATCTACATATGTCTGTATATTAATGCATGTGTACATGTATATGTGTGTACATCGTATATTTATGTGTATATGTATGTATACATATATATTTATATGTCTACAAATACAGATTTATGTGTGTAGATCTGTATATTTATATATGTACATGTGTGTTGATGTATGTATGTTGATGTGTACACATGTGAATATGTATGTGTATTTTATTTTCATGTTTGTGGACATATGTGTTTATATCTATACGTGTATGTGTACAAGTGTATGCTTATGTTGCACATGTGCATGTTTATGTATGTGACAGAAGCCATCTAAGGAAGGCTATGGCAAGCAAGTAAATTTCCTGGATTTGACCCAGTAGTTTACATAGCTGTGATGGGTGCACTGTGGAGAGGCACAGCCCCAGAGACTGCTTCTCACTGCTGATATGCCCCTCTTGCCATTATTACATAGCCTAATGATTCCAGGGCATCGGCCCACACTACCCTGGTAAATTTCCTGCAGATCAACATGAAGACAAACTTTCATAAATTAATGCTGTTTAGAGGAATTAATGACTTTATAGAATTCCTTATTTCATTCAAATAATTTTAGGAAGAAAGTTTAAGAAGATGGTTTTAGTTGTTTTGCCAGAAAGATGAAATAAAGTTAGAATCAAGAATAGAATGTGCCCCCTCCGCATGGAATAGAAAGTGAAGGCTGCATAACTAGGAATACAATGAGCTTTCATAATTGCACTAAGAAGAGAAATAGGCTTCAGACAGATTTTTGATCAAGGAAAAACATTCATTCTAGGTCAGGTCCAAGAATGAGGCCACAGGTGTGCACTATGCTAAAGCAAGGCCATGTGAAACTGTGGCTTTATAATAAGCTTATCGAATGAACCACTGCTTTGAACTCAGTTGATACTAAGTTGATACTAAGTTCCTTCTGTAACCCCCCTTTGTGAAACATTTTATCTATGAGGTAATTTTAAAAATAACTTTTGTCTAAGAAGGTATAAAGGCTGAGAGAAGAAATAAAGTGTGGCTGCTGGGGCTCTGCTCTGGCTCCATCCACCAAATGTGTGTGTGTGTGTATATATACATATAAATATGTATGTATATTATATGTATATATGTCTCTATGTATGTACAGTATGTCTGTGTGCATATATCTTTCTGTCTATAAGTATGTGCATAAATACTTACGTTGGTTGTATGTATATAAGTATGCATGTGCACTTGTGAAATTGATGAAACAGGTGCTCAGGCCCAGCCAGTGTGTGTGCATGTGCGTGTGTGTGTGTGTGTGTGTGTGTGTCTGACTTTCTTTTTTTTTTGTAAGCAAATTGTATTTATTCAAATTAGCCTTTTTTTTAATTTTTTTAATTAGATATTTTCTTTATTTACATGTAAATTTTTGTGCCTGACTTTCTTTTCCTTTTTCTTTCTCTGTGAAATTGCCAAAAGTCATCAACTTTTGGCCCCAGAACTGTAAGTTAGATTCTTCCTGAGCGAGATCATACTTATCTTTCTGATTTATTCCCCTTAGCATACATCCTCTGGATCTATTATATTGTGGCAAATGATAGTATTTCCTACTTCTAAAATGCTTATTAGTATCCCAATGTGTATTTACACCATTTCTTTATCCACTCATCTGTCAATAGATATGTGGATAGTTTTCACTATTATGCCTGGGTCATGCAGCAGCTGATAAGGAACTATTTCAAACAGGGTGAATGGCACCTGAAGTTGTTCTGTGACCTCCAGATATGTCCACACTCATATACAAGAACACACATATGATATACACAAAGTATACACAAAAAGCAAGAGTATATTTTGTCTGAAATACTTGAGTAATTATTTAAATTTCATTTTATTTTTAAACACTAATTTGAGATGACAGTTGTGCTGCAGGTCATCCAAAAGGAAGCTTGGCTTAGTGACAGAAGGAGGAGGATGGGTGAAAGGGAGAGGGGAAGAAAAGGAAGGATGGGGGAGGAGGAAGAAGACAGAAGAGGAAAAAGAGAAGAAAAGAGAGATGGCATCTAACATACTGCCTCCCA
Source organism: Montemys delectorum (assembly GCA_019843815.1). Classification (NCBI taxonomy): domain Eukaryota; kingdom Metazoa; phylum Chordata; class Mammalia; order Rodentia; family Muridae; genus Montemys; species Montemys delectorum. The sequence goes on from JADRCD010178824.1 coordinate 44,733, forward strand.
GGTCGGTCTGGTGAGCTAAGCAATATTTTATTGACTTTCACTTATGTAGCATTTACTGTCCTTGAACCCATGTAAATGTCTGAAAATCCCCAAGTCCACTGAAAAGAATCCCAAACATGAAGCCCTGGGGGCAATGACTTTCCTCCAAAGGGACCAGGCTTCCCTACATGCCATCTGCTCCCTCATGAAGCTAGTTTCCTCTGACACAAAGATGGCAGGATTGAAAGTGCTGAAAAATAATGACCATGATGTAAGTAGATACACTACATGCAACTCCAGCTACCACCACACACACATCACAGCATGTACATACAAACACACACACACCCCACAACACACACACACCACAGCATACAGACACACACACCACAACACACACAGGCACACCACAGCATACAGACACACACATGACAGCATACAGATACACACATCACCACAACACACACATCACAACATACAGACACACACACCACAACACACACAGGCACACCACAGCATACAGACATACACCCCACAAAACACACACACACA
>JADRCD010178825.1:0-16583 GCA_019843815.1 Montemys delectorum
CTGATGATGCCAAGTGACCTTGGTTTGTGTTGTTTATTTTCTTACACATTCCCCCTGCCATCTGGTTATCTCTAGTGCTACCTGCCCTTGCTAATTCTGACTGGAGTCAGTCCTTCCTGTGATTCTGGTTGTATCAGAACTCCTCAGAGTCAGGCAGTCTCTGTGACCCTGTGATTTTGGGATCCTGTGACCTTGGGCTTGTTAGAGCACCTGGGAGTGCAGCAGCTTCCTCTGGGAGTTGTGGGACTGGCTGTAGAGCTTGCGCTCAAGGTCTGCTCAGGACACCAGTCCAGAGAGACCAGAAGGAACCCGAGCCACTCTGCTGCAGAGTTCCTGTGTGCCTGGTCTGGCAGGTCCCAGTTACTCCTGGTGTTGGGACAGATGTTGGGTCCCCCTCACCTCTGATCCTGAAAGTTTCAGAGCGCCTGGGAGTGGAGCTTCCTCTGGGTGTTGTGGGACTGGCTGCAGAGCTTGTGCCCAAGGTCCGCTCAGGACTCCAGCCCCAGGGCTTCATTATTATGAAGAGACATCATGATCAAGGCAGCTCTTATAAAGGACACCATTTCATTGGGGTTGGCTTACTGTTTCAGAGGTTCAGTCTGTTATCATCATGGTAGAAAGCAAGGCAGTGGCCAGGCAGGCCTGGTGCTGGAGGAGCTGAGAGTTCTACATCTTTATCTAAAGGAAGCCAGGAGAAGAGTGGTCACCAATTGTTTCAATGAACAATGGTTCTGCTTGGAGGGTGGCACAGACATTAGGTGCAGGTAAGAATCTGGTTCATTAACTGTGATAATTTGGAAAAGCATTCATTTTCAGAGAAAGAATAACTTATAAAGTCCTCTTCTTCAAACTTGATACAAGAGCTACAAATGTCAAGCAAAGCATTCAGTCTCACTCTTTGTTGTTCTCTTTCCTACAAGCCACCTCCCTAGTTAATTGTCTATGTCTCCTTTGGGTATATAAATACTTTTGAAATACATAAGCTGTTTTGAAAACCATAGTATAGTGTAAAAACATGAAATAAAGAATACTAGTAATAGAGAGGCTGAAATAGGAGAAGCAAGATTTCAAGACCCTTATGTTGTACACAGTAAAACACTGTCACAAACAAGTTGAAAGTGTATATAGATTGTACAATATTGGATCTATTTCTCCAATTACCAAATTAGAGAGAACATTGGATGACAATCAACAAATTTCTAATTCCTCATATTTTTGGACTTCGGTCGCTTTGGATATGTTGGTAATATTAATTTTCATATTAAGATACTAAGAAAAGGTAATTGTCACTTCCTGTTGTTTTTGTTGTAAGAGGGGGCATTAGATTTGTATGGATTTGTTGAAAGATTACTTTCTTACTTCTTCTAGGGTGTAGTTTTGCTCCTTATGTTGATGTTTTCCACCTATTATCCTTTGGAGGGCTTGATTTGTGGAAAGATATTGTGTAAATTTTGTTTTGTCGTGGAATATCTTGTTTTCTCCATCTATGGTAGAGAAATGGTTGAGAGTTTTGCTGGGTATAGTAGCCTGGGCTGGCATTTGTGTTCTTGTAGGGTCTGTATGACATCTGCCCAGGATCTTCTAGCTTTCATAGTCTCTGGTGAGAAGTCTGGTGTAATTCTGATAGGCCTGCCTTTATATGTTACTTGCCTTTTTTTTCTTACTGCTTTTAAAATTCTTTCTTTGTTTAGTGCATTTGGTGTTTTTATTATTATGTGACAGGAGGAATTTCTTTTCTGTTCCAGTCTATTTGTAGTTCTGTAGGCTTCTTGTATGTTCATGGGCATTTCTTTCTTTAGGTAAGAGAAGTTTTCTTTTACAATTTTGTTGAAGATATTTACTGGCCCATTACATTGGGAGTCTTCACTCTCTTCTATACCTATTATCCTTAGGTTTGGTCTTCTCATTGCATCCTGGATTTCCTGGGTGTTTTGGGTTAGAAGATTTTTGCTTTTCGCATTTTCTTTGAGTGTTGTGTCAATGTTTTCTATGGTGTCTTCTGCCCCTGAGATTCTCTCCTCTATCTCTTGTATTCTGTTGGTGATGCTTGCATCTATAACTCCTGATTTCTTTCCTAGATTTTGTATCTCCAGGCTTGTCTCTCTTTCTGATTTCTTTATTGTTTCTATTTCCATTTTTAGATTCTGGATGGTTTTGCTCATTTCCTTTACCTGTTTGTGTTTTCCTGTAGTTCTTTAAGGGATTTTTGTGTTTCCTCTTTAAGAGCTTCTAGCTGTTTACCTGTGTTCTTGTGTATTTCTTTGAGGGTGCTATTTATGTCTTTCTTAAAGTCCTGTATCATCACCATGATAAGTGATTTTATATCTGAATCTTGCTTTTCTGGTGTGATGGTGTGTCCAGGACTTGCTATGGTGGGAGAGTTGGGTTCTGATGATGCCAAGTAACCTTGATTTGTATTATTTTTTTACGCTTGCCCCCTGCCATCTGGTTATCTCTAGTGCTACCTGCCCTTGCTAAATCTGACTGGAGCCTGTCTTTCCTGTGATCCTGGTTGTGTCAGAACTCCTCAGAGTCAAACTGTCTCTGTGATCATGTGATTTTGGGATCCTGTGACCTTGGGCTTGTTAGAGTACCTGGGAGTGCAGCAGCTTCCTCTGGATGTTGTGGGACTGGCTGCAGAGCCTGGGCCCAAGGTCTGCTCAGGACACCACCCCAGAGAAGAGTTCTATATCTTGATTGGAAGGCAGCCAGGATAAGATTGGCTCTCATATGACCAGGAGGAGATTCTCTAAGCCCACCCCTACAATGCCACACTTCCTCCAACAAGTCCATACCTCCTAATAGTGTCACTCCTTGAGCCAAGCATATTTAAAGCACAACACAAGGGTCACTCTCTGGGTCAGGGCCAACCACTTAGTTAAAAGGTAATCATATTATTAGAGAGGTCACTTGTTCCTCCTGTAGTCGGTTGGCCATTTAGGGCTCAGTTACTTGGAGAGTATGTTTCTATTAGGAGCCTGCTTCCTTACCTATGTGGCATGCCATTTACATTTCCAGCCTTTTTATTAAAAGAAAAAAAGAATGAAAGAAAGGAGATAAAGAAAAAAGGAGAGAAGGATAGAAAGAATAAAAGAAAGAAAGAAGAAAGAGAAGAAAAAAAGAGCTGGTGGTCTAGGAGTTAGGGACATTGAAAATATCTTTAGCTGTTTCTTGTTGAATTGAGCCATCATTGGTTTAAGAGACCTCCCTTCCCTTTAGATAAGAGGGCTGGTAATGCCAACAGAAATGTAGAATTCTGGGGTAGTACCAGCCCGATACAAGTTAGGTGTCTTTAAAGGTCCCCTAGGAGGAGTTAGGGAGAGTCTACTAGTGTGTGGCCCATGCTTCATGACAGTGCTATGAAAATAGGGTATACATAACTTAGGTGATGTGACAGGGACCACTCCTTCTGTGGATTAGTGAGTGTGGCTTAATTAACATGTGGCCAACATTATGTAACAGGAGTTACTTGTCCTGCATGTAATCATCTGGCAATTTAGGGCCTAGTTACCTGGAGAGCCTGTTTCTCAGAAGGTCAGGCTTCTCTGCCTGTGAATAATGACATTTATACATAATTTATTCTTCTATTTGCTGAGTAATAATCCATGTTCACACAACCCCCATTTTCTTTATTCATTCTTTAGTTCCTAGGCATCTAGGCTGAGTCCATAACTTGGCTGTTGTGAATAATGCTATTCTTATTGAGTTCATTTGTATATGTGAAGATTGGGATTAGAAGCCCTCTTTAGCCTCTATGGGTACTGTGAGCACACAGTGCACAGACATAGATATAAACATACATATAAACAGCATACAAGCAAACCCCCTATACATATAAAATAGATAATTTTGAAAGTTATCATTGAACTCTATTGAATGATACAGTTCCTCTGTCCTGTCTGAAGACTCTACTATCCTCCCCTTCATATGACTCTCTGCATTGGTGAGGCTTTCCTCTGAGATCCTCATTTGAATTTTTACAATTTGCATTTCTAGCATACGTGGTGTGAATGAGAAATGCTTCCCATAGGCTCATGTACTTGAATACTTGGTGCCCAGTGGATAGTGCTATTTGGGAGAGTTATAGAATCTTTAGGAAATAGAGCCTTGCTGGAGAAAGTATGTTACTAGGAGCAGGGCTTATAACATCACTTCAATTCCTGTTTTTTCTGTTTCTCTGCTTTCTGTATATGCATGAAAATGTGATCAGCCAGATTTCTACACTTGCTCCCATGCTTTCCCTCACTGCTGCCATGCTTTCCTCTCCCTGGTAGATTGTAGGCATCTGGAACTGCAAGCCAAAATAAATTCTTTCTTCCTCAGTTGCCTTCCCCCAATCCAGGGTATTTTATCACAACAGAAAAGCAACTAATACAAAAGTTGGTACCAGGAGTGGGGTGTTGATGTGCTTTGCCTGACCATAAAGCTTTTATGCATTTTTTGGGAGAGTATGGAAGTTTGGATGGAAAAACTACTGAATGTTGGAAGCAGAGATTAATGGGCTCATTAATTCTATTGGGACCCTGAAAGATAAAACTCCTGAAAGAAATGCAAACAGTAGAGACTTGGGTTATGAGATTTCAGAGGGAGAACAAAGACTACATTAGCAACTGGGCTAGGGCACATTTCTGTAATGTTTTGGCAAAGAATCTGGCTTTATTCTGCCCCTGCCCTGGAAATTTTCATGAGGCACACATATAAGCAATAAACTAACTTATTTCATAGAGTCAGTTATTTATTTCTACTTCATGGACCTCAGGAATTAAACTCAGATTGTCAGGCTAGGAAGCAAGAGAGACTACTTGCTAAGTCATTTTGCTGTCTTTAGTTCCCATTTTTCTTGTTGCACACAACAAGCCTCTCAGACTTTAATTGTTTCAGTGTTATTAAAAATGTTATATGTTCATTTAGACTGACTTTAGTATTTTTGAGAGAAAATATGAATAGCTGGCTCATATAAAATATTTCTATATTTCTGTCAATTAGAACACACTCATTAGTTTGTTAGCTTCATAGTTATCAGAATGTGTGTGTGTATGTGTGTGTGTGCGTGTGCGTGTGTGTGTGTTGGGAGTTTGTGGGAGTGATTCTGTAGACTTGAGTCAGTCATCTTTATTATTCTCTCAGAAGTTTGTCAACAAATTTTCACATGTATTCTCTTGCTTACTAATGTGTGAAAAGGAGGAGAAATAAAGTTTTTAGTAAGATCTGTATCATTTCTGATGACAATTGATGTCAGTTCTTGACAAAAAGTAAGAGAATTCACCAGAGGACAGCTACATGGCTCTGCTCTACACTGGTTAAAAGAAAAGTCTCCATGAAAAAGCATTATAACAGAGAAGAATAATGACTGGTAACTGACCATTGCGCTTCTGCTATGGCAGTAACAGGAAGTGGTAAGGACGGAGATGGGCAGAAAAGCTTCTGCCTCTTCTGAGAAGCTCAGCCATGTCCTGTCATTGCCATGTGGAAACAGAGCCCACAGGGGTCCAGTGCTCCAATTTTGTGACAGAATATGACAATCTGGATTTTTATGTGAACTCTTTAGTTTAAAACTAACACTTGCTACAAGAGCTGTATCAAGTTTGAAGAAGAGGACTTTATAAGTTACTTTTTCTCTGAGATGAATGCTTTTCCAAATCATCACAGCCAATGAACCAAATTCTTATCCTCACCTAATGTCTGTACCATCTTCCATACAGAACCATTGTTCATTGAAACAGTTGGTGAATGACTTTATGGATAGAGCATCTTAATACACTCACCATTTCTTAAATGAATGTAACCTGTTCTCCATGGGCTGAGAATAAAGTCACACACTCAAGTCAAATAGCTTTTTGATCATAGCAGGAAGTCTGTATCTAAAAATCATGCCTACAATTCATTCCTTGGCACAGCAGATCTGTCAGCTCTCAGCTTAGCTAAGATAGAGGTAAAATCCTTCGGTGATTTGAGGGTCATTGAAGTACAGCCTTATTACAATGAAATCCAATGTCTAAAAAATGTTCTTATTTTGGGCTTGTACCACAGAAAGAGCCAAGATTTTAAACTCTACTAAATACAAAACAAACAAACAAAAGACTTTACATATTTATGTTCATTTAAGAAAATACTAGTAGTGATGTACTGTTTTGAAATATACAGTTAATATGTTTGGAGTTATTTGAAATTTATAGTGAGAAAAGTGTATGTATTTGCAGTATTGCTGTAGACAAGCATCTACATAACACTTAAATTGATTGTTTTATATCAAACAACTTTTATAATACTCTTTTTATTATAACATTTTTTAAATTTAAGGAATATGACAAAAAAGATATTGTAGGTATTGAAGGGGGGTCTCTGGAGGAGTTGGGAAACAAGAATGTGATTTAATTCTATTTACTTAAAATATGTTTTTAAATGTTTAATTTAATGAACGAATTCAGACAAATTGAAATCATGTAACTTTTCTCATCACAACGTAATAAAAGTTAAAAAAAAAAAAAACCTAACACTTGCGTTTCTCATGTTAATAAAAATGCTACATCTAGGCCCTGTAATTCTCACTAGTTTTCAAATTCTTATCAAGAGGAAAGAGTTTTCCTAAAGATAACATCTTAGGAAATATTATCATTGTAATTAAGAAATGGTCTCTGTGACTTTGCAATTTTGTAGCTAAGAGGAACCTGGAATAAAGGAGTAGTTGAGCAGGCAAAGTATTTATCCTCCCTGCAGACGCAAATCAGCTACCTATTTTTCTTTTCTTAATGTGGGATAAACTATTTTTGTAAAGGCACAATTCTGTTTAATTACCCTTTTTCTGCTACATACAAATGCTACTGCAGAATTCACAACTCCTGCTCTTGGTCATTTATCCATTGCTTGCATCTCTCCACTTTGGCCAGTAGGTGGCAGCAAGAATTGGCCAGAAGAGGTAGCCAATTTACACCTTCAGAATTATAATTTTTCTTTAATCTCTGTAAACAAAAACAGTGAAGGTGGAGAGAGAGCAAAGGGCATTCTGAGGGCACTTAGGCAATGGTGCCAAAGAACACCTGCGTAGGAAGAATTACTTTTCTCATATTTTGCAGAATATGAGAGTGACTAATTTTTACAACTTAAACTTTTTTTTTTTAATGAGAAAAGGTCTCATTATTTAACCTAAATAGCCCTCAAACTTGTGATTCTTCTGCCTCAGCTTCTAAAGTGCTATTGCCATATGTTTCATTCAAAAAGCAAAGCAAAGTAAAACAAACAAACAAAACCAAAACAAAACAAACAAACAAACACAAAACCCTAGGAGCTAAGAGACATCTCAACCGGAAGAAATAATACATGCTTAAGGAGATCAAATGCTAATTACCATATTTGACCTTTTGCATACATGTATCAAATTTTTATCACATTGACCCTACACATATATATAACAATAGGTCAATAAAGTATAAAGGAAAAAAGAATTAAAAAATGAGATTTATACTGGCTTCCCACATTCCTCCTTTGTGTCTTTTTAAATTAATTAATTAATTAATTTACATCCCAAATGCTGTCCCTCCCTCAGAAAGTCTCTCCCCCGTTTTCTCCCCGGAGATGGTGGGCTCCCCCTTGTTATCATCCCCCGATTCCCACCAGTGCATCAAGTCTGCAAGATTAGGTGCATCCTCTCTCACTGTGGCCAGACGAGGCAGACCTATGTGCTGGGGCCTCAGTCCAGCCCATGTAGGCTCTTTGGTTTGTGGCTCAGTCTCTGAAAGCTGCCAAAGGTACTGGTTAGTTGAGTCTATTGGTCTTCTTGTGGAGTCCCTATGCCCTTCAGGATCTTCAATCCTTCCCCCAACTTCCATAAGAGTCCCTGACCTCCATCCAATGTTTGCTTGTGGTATTTGCATCTGTTCAGTCAGATGTTGGGTAGAGCTTCTCAGAAGATTGCTAGATTGCTGTCTGCAAGCATAACAGAGTATCATTAACAATGCCAGGGACTGGTGCTTGCCCATGGGATGGGTCTCTAGTTGGCCACTCTTTAAGTCTCTGCTCCATCTTTGTCCTTGCATTGCTTTTAGACAGAACAAATTTTGGGTTGAAAGTTTTGTGAGTGGGTTGGTGTCCTTATTCCTCCACTGTGGATCCTGCTTGGATGCAAGAGGTTTCTCAGAAAATTGGAAGTAATTCTACCTAAAGACCCAGCTATACCACTCCTAGACATATACCCAAAAGATAGTCCACCATAGCCTAAGGACACATGCTCCATTATGTTCATAGCAGCTTTATACTCAATAGCCAGAATCTGGAAAGAACCTATATGTCCCTCAACTGAACAATGGATAAAGAAAACGTGGTACATTTATAAAACGGAATACTATTCAGCTATGCATCATGAATTTTGCAGGCAAATGACTTGAACTAGAAAATGTTATCCTAAGTGAGGTAACCCAGACTCAAAAGGACATGTGTGGTATGTACTCACTGTTAAGTGGACATTAGCCACAAAGTACAGTATACCCATGATACACCTCCACAGACCCGAAGAAGCTAAACAAGAAGGAAGGCCCAAGTGAGGATACCTGAATCTCACTTAGAAGTGGGAACAATATAGTCATAGGAGGCAGAGGAAGGAAGGAAACTAGGTAGAAGAGGGGATGAGGAGAGGAATGGGGGCATCAGGATTAGGTCAGGGAAGAGACAGAAGGAAGGGCTAGAGGCTCAGGAGAATGAGTGGAAATCTGCAGCTGCTGTGCTGGGTGGGGCCTGGCAGGGCTGGGGGGGGGGGAGAGGAGGGCATCTCTAGAACTTGACACTAGAAGAAGCCACCTCCTGTAACCGAATTACTTCTTGCACTCGTTTCTCTTTTCAGAAAAGATTGGCATGAAGGGCTGACTGTGTGTGAAAACAAAAAGTGAAGATTTTCATTTATTCCATGATAATTCAGTGTGCCAAACACTTTATTTTCCTCTCAACTCTGAAGGCGGCTCCATAATAAAAACTGTAGATATTTGATGCCTCTTTAGGTAAAGATATAGCTTATTAAGACATGAAGAAATGGACATGCAATATTTACTTTCTTTTCTAGATAACTCCCACACTCACTTAAATCTACCCCACTTAAAATGTATTGCTGCTGGTGCTCCTCCTTCTCTGCATCCTCCTCTCCATCCCCCTCTCCTCCTCTGCATCCTCCCACTGCTTTGTAACTAGGAATTTACCCAAAGCAGCTTTACACTTGCTAAGCAAATGTTTTTCTGATTCTGGGGTACCACCACAGCCCCCACTCTGCACCCCATTTCTGTTTTTTATTTTAAGACGGAATCTCATGAGCTAATGTGGGCCTTAATCTTAGGATTCTCCTGCCTCAGTAGCCTTCCAAATAGCAGGCACATAGACCTGTGCTACCAGGCTCTGCTGACTGCTGAAGAAGCAAAGAACGGTATGGATTTGAGTAAAAGTTATTAGTAAAAACTTCTGGATACTTTTAAGGAAACCTTGGAGATTATAAACATAAACGGTCTTTTGAGAGTCTTTGTTGTGTCACAAATATTTAAGGACTAAGTATTTTTTAAGGAGAAAAAGATGCTATATCTAGTACAGTGTATTAGAGTAGATTTTGTCTATAGCACAATTATTTCTGCACTTTGTGCTTTAAAGTCAAAACCTTAATAGATATAAATATAACATAAACTAACTCTTGCTAACTTATAAAGTTAGACTATGACACAGGATCAAGTGCAAGGCAGTGCTGAGAAGAAAAATTACAATGAAATTCAGTCTTTCGTGGGCAAACGGGTGGAACTGGGCCCTCATTGGAGTAAGTGAAATAAGTCAGAGGCAGAAAGGCAAGTTCTACACATGCTTTTATATATGTGGAAAATGCTCTCGCCTGAAAGTAGCAGAGGGACTATTAGGGGCTGGGAAGCCGTGGCAAGGAGGAAGAGAGGGAAGAAAAGAGAGAGGACAGACATGTGTGTACCTGGAGAGGCATTGCCGTGAATCCCAGCCATTGACCTGTGTTTATAGCTGTGGGGAAAAGGAAGCAGGAATCAACAAACCACAGTCCCTTCAGATCTCAGCAAAAGTTACATCATTCTTGTATGATTTTACTAAGAAACCTAAAGGAGCCAAAAAAATGAGTGTTAGGAGTCATTGGAATGATGCCGCAATACTTCAGAGAAGATGGAAAGTCAACTTCACTATGGATTGCATCATAGAATTATGGGATCTCAGAGGCTAGAGGAGTATAGCGTGGTGTTTTTAGTAGCCTACCCACCATGCTTTTGTATTTGTTTGAGAATCACTCTTTAGTGATTCTCAACTTTCCAAATGCTGCGACCCTCTAACACAGCTCATCACGTAGTAGCCCTCAACCATAAACTGTCCCATTGCTACTTCATAACTGTAATTCTGCTACTGTTATAAATCATAAAGTAAATGCCTGATATATGATCCCCAAAACGGGTCATGACCCACAGGTTGAGAAATGCTGCATGTAGACACGCACTCTCTATGAGGGCCAGCCTGGCCTTGAACTCTCAAAGATGGGCTGCTTCTGTTTCCTTGGTGCTGGGATTAGAGGCCTGCACGACGACACCTAGCTCCCACCTTGCTTCTCTATGGGAACCCCTTTCTTTTTATCTTGACCTGGTCTCTGATTGACTGTTTTCATGGTCCAGAGCTTTTAACATTTTGTTTAAAGGTTTTATTCTTGAACTGATCTCTTTATGAGTTTCTTCTCGTCAGAGATCTGAAGTTGGTCTTTTTTGTAACACCTGCTCAGTGGCTTCTCTGGAGAGATGATTTATGACATTTTTCTGATGGATCATAGACAGCTTCATGGGACTCATGAAAGTTACAGGCTTTCATCCCAGAGAAGCGCATTGTGTCCCCCAGCTCCCTGGTGATGTCTGAGTGAAATCACCTTGTTCTAAGGAAGTGGGGTTTTCCACGCGGCGGCAGTTCCTACAGCATTTGAAACGGTGACATGGTCTTTCCCAAGCACCCTCAGAGCTTTTCCAGTTACTGCTTTCCAACCTTTCTTTGTCTCTTCATCCCCTTAAAATGGGTGCACACTTAGCACCTGCCTCATGCCAGCTATGGGACACAAGACCAAGACGCTATTCCTGATTCTCAGAAGAGATCTTTAAAGGTGTGGGTTGTGTTGGGGAAATGGCATTCAAATTGAATGTGAGTCTTAGGGTTGGATTCAAACCCCAGTCCTGCGACTATAAAGAGGGCTGCTATGAACATAGTGGAGCATGTGTCCTTGGCTAAGGACATAGCTCCATGGGTAAAGCTTGTGCAGTGCAAGGTGAGGACTGGAGCTCGGATGCAAAACTGCAGGGCAGCTATTGCTGGGCAGGAAGGCTCCTCTCAGACAGGGCAGGAGGTGGAGACTGACACCCATATTTGTCCTCCACATGTGTGCCATGGAACACTTGAGCCACAGTCATGCACACACACACACACACACACACACACACACACACACACACACACACTGAGTTCCAGGACAGCCAGGGCTACACAGAGAAACCCTGTCTTGAAAAACCAAAAAAAAAAAAAAAAAAAAAAAAAAACCCAACAACAAACAAACAAACAAACAAAGAAAAAACCCTGGATGTCCAGTGAGTGTTAGCCATTCTGTTGAATGTTTACCTCAGTTTTCCGTGGATCGCGCGCCATCCTCTCCATCCATCCTTGGCCACCTCTGTAGTAAGCCACGTACCTACCCATGTTGGGTGATGTTTCTGTGCTCTTTGGGCTGCTGTGTTAGTGTAGATCAGTGATCCTTAACCTTCCTAATGCTGTGACCCTTTAATACAGTTCCTCAGTTCATGGTGACTCTCAACCATACAATTACTTTATTGCTACTCCACAACTGTAATTTTGCCGCTGTTATTAGCTATGCAGGATAGCTAATATGCAGCCACCTCAAAGGGGTTGAAACACACAGACTGAGAACCACTGGTCTAGGTGTTCAGCCCTAGGCCACTGTTACCTCATTTAATCATTCAGTTATGAACTTTACAAGTCTCTTTCATTCCAAGGTAAAAGCAAATTATTATACATCCCAGATTAAGAAGGCTAGAGCTATCTTTTTGGTTCTCAAGGAGTATATTGAATTAAGTGTTCTATTCATATAGAACCACCTTTGAAATGTGATTAAAGAGTTAGCATGCCATATGGTGTGTGTGTGTGTGTGTGTGTGTGTGTGTGTGTTCACTTCATTTGGTCTACATGACCCTCTCCTTTAGACAGTGATTCCCATGTCCACTTGAGTGTCAGAGTCGTCTGGGGAACTTTGTGAAAAATACAAATTTCAGAGCTTTGTCCCATATGTACTGAATGGGATAGGTTGAGCAGTGAGGTTGAAAAAAAGGGACTTGCAAGGAAATATTCCTTAGGAGACTTGAAGTCACAGACTGCGAACACACAGATTCCTGCATTGAGACGCTCCCAGAGGACTGACCAAAGACACATCCATCATGTTGAGGTGCTTGTTTGGAACCGGTTTTTTGTTGTTTTTGTTTTATAAAGCAAATATTTTGTTATGAAACAGTGGATTTTATTCCAAAAATGTGAACACTGTAAAAACAGAGTACGGCCTAAGATGATAATTTCCCCTGATATAGAAAAGAGTAACAGCTGGTCAGTCCATCACAGTTCTTGTGGTGTAATTACTAGGTTATCTCTTTCTCTAAAAATTAGATAATTTAAATTAGATAATTGTAAATTCAAGGCTAGCAAGATTCCATCTCAAGATCAAAGAGAGAAATAAATTTTAAAAAAAGAAACAAGGAAGGAAGGAAGAAACAAAAAAAAGGGAAGGAAGGGAGGAAAGAGGGAAAAAACAAAAAGAAATTTGCCACTCCATAAGTCCAGGGACTCTGGGACTCTAAAAGCCAGGATTTGGATTTAGAACTCCACTGTGACCTTTACTAACATTTTTGGACAAGTTTTGTTTTGTTGCCTCCAAGTCAGGTTTTCTCATTTACAGATAAAAGTCTTACTAATAAAATCTTGTGGAAATTAAATGGTTTCCCTAGACCCTTTGTTGTGACATGATCTAGGGGCGTGATTGTGCTATGATCTAGGGGCGTGACAGATGCACAGGGGCAAGTGCCCACCACCATGGTTACAGCACAGGACAGGCTCCAGGCTCCACCATTGCTAGAGCTTCATGGCACCATCAGGGTGACAGTGATGGATATTTCTTTTACGGGTGGATTTATTTGTATTTGTGTATGAGAGTGTTTGCTTGTATTGAGTGTAGGCGACCATGTGTCTGGTGCTTGAGGAGAACCAAGAAGGTGTTGGGTCCTTCGGAACTAGAGTAGTAGATGGCTGAAAGCTGCCTTGTGGGGTCTAGGACAGAAACTCTAGTTTTCTGCAAGAATGGCAAGTGTTCCTAACCACTGAGCAATCTCTCCAGCTCTGCAGCCCAGTACAAGATAGTTTCTAATATGACTTTTGAAAGTTATTTCTGATTTATGCCTAATATTTCACATGATACTTTACTTAATGTTTCATGTATATTAAGGTTGTTCTGAAATATTACTGACTGTTAACTATTTACATATTTTAATACTTATATAAGCATAAATACTTTTATATTTATAGGAGTATGAATAGGGCAATGGAATTTTATCAGCCAGTTCCACACAGAGATTGTATTCCTTCCAATAGATAGTACCTTAGTTACTTTTCTATTGCTGTGGCAAAACACCAAGACAAGTTATGAAAGAAAGCATTTAATTGGGCTTATAGATTCTGAGAGCTAAGCTGAGAGCTCACACCTAGATTTACAAGCAAAAGGTAAAGAGCATACCCGGAATGGGAGGAGTGTTTTGAAACTTCAAGGCCAACCCTCATGACCTACCTCCTCAGACAAGAACACAGCTCTCAATCCTTCCCAAACAGGTTCACCAACAAGTATTCAAACATATGAACCTGTGGGGACTGTTCTCATTCAAACCTCCACGGGGAGAAAATTACTTATCTCTGCACTTGCCCATACTGGAAAATAAACTTTCAATATCGACAATGGTAAAGGCATATTATATTGGTATCACATGGTTTTAAAACTAAGCTTAGAGTTTCCTCACATGTTCCTAGTGCCCTCCTTTGACATTTTATAGTTTAATTTAATTTCCATCTTCTCTAATATTAAGTGGTTTCTGGTTATTTTTACTTAATATTCTGTTTATTTGCTATTTGCAAACAGAAGACCTGAAAGCAACATTTTATCATCTCCTGTTCCCCTTCCTCTCTTCTCTCCCTTTTTCTCTCCCTCTCTCAATCCCCATCCATCTCTCCCCTCTCCCTCTGCCTTTCTCCTATCCCTTCCTCCTTTCCTTGTCTTTCCAAATAGTCTAGAAGAGAAGCGACTGGCAGCTGTTGCATTTTCTTACTGCCTCCTTGGAGTAGGAAAACCAGACTTGCTTCATATGTCCTTTCTTCCCAAATCAGGTCATCTTCTGCAGCATGTAATTGTTTGAATTTCCCAACGCTGCCCTGTTGTTAACAGAAAATGTCACAGCTTGCCATTAGAAAGTGCCAGTAGTAGTCAGGGATACCCTAGGCAATCTGCACGGACACAAATGAGCTCAACAGAATGTGTTGTGGTTTGGACAGGTAAAATGTTCTTTCAATAAATGTGCTTACATGGGATGTGAACTCATGATGATGTCATCCTGTTATCTAGACCAAAGCAATGGTGCTACGAAAGCATTAAACAGTGAAGGCTGCAGACCCATTCAAATGCTATATTCTACTATGTAAACAACCCATGCTTACTTACTGGGCCAAGACCACCTGACAGAGCCATGAGTAGTTAAATCAGGCCTGTTGGAGGGGCCACAACACAACAGAGGCTGTGACAATTTTATTGAGAGAAATTAAAATTGTTATGCCTTTATCAGAAACAGGATAGTAGCAATTGCCAGGATCAGTACAGTTATAGTTGCCAGGATACAATGATTGCTTGCAAGGTACACATGGTACACAAACTAATGTCTAAGACCAACTGTCCTGTCAAGCTTCCATGCTTCCTACATGTGAGCAAGTGTCCAAAAGTATTACAAGAGCACATGGAGTATGACTAAAATACATTGAAGGTGTATGTGAACTTCTTAAAGAATTAATAAAAATATTTTTATTTATTATTTTCTTTGTTTATATTTCAAATGTTATCCCCTTTCCCTGTCTCCCCTCCACAAATCCCCCTCCCCATCTCCTTCTCCTTTGCCTCTAAGAGGGTGCTGCTCCACCTACCCACCCGTTCCCTCCTCACCCCTCTAGCATCCTCCTTCTCTGGGGCAGGCACCAAGTCTCCACAGGACCAAGCATCCACAGACACCAAACCCCGACACTATTGCTGCCTCTTACTGAGCTGTAGCACTCAGGAGAATGGGCACTGTGCCTTGCCTGGACAACATAGTAGAGCTGGGTATGATGGTGAAGTCTCAAGTGAGCCACTATGGAGGTTGTGAGAGCCAAAGAGCTGGCCCTGCCTCCGGCTAATGGCAGCATTGTGTAGTCTAGCCAGTGCTGAGAAGAGAGCTCTCCTAGTAGTACAATGCAGGAGAGCCTGCAGACTGATCAGCTCAGCTGTTACCCAGGCCCAGATCCAGGGCTGTGAGTTGACCCACTCCAACATCTACACCATCTGTGAACTGTTGGGATGCATGAAAGGTCTGGTTCTGCAGATTCAAAGTTGCAAGATCTCCCTGACACAGGGCAACATCAGGATAACTGGGAGGAGTCCTGATGAGGATACAATATGGATGGTGTCAAAGAAGCAAGAGACTTTGAGCCAAACCAATGACACGTTGCAGTGAATATTTTCAAGTGAAGATATGTGGACAATGGGGTGTGCTGTGGGACACACTGTGTCACCCTACAGCTTCCAGGATGAGATGTTTTTTAATGATGAGATGTTTTTTAATGCTTTGTGTTGTGTGTCTATATACGTTTTATTTTGGAGGTGAGATTACAAAGGTGAAGGGCAGATACGAGAAGACGTGGAGCTGAGTGGGACTGAGGTGCATGATGTGAAACCTCACAAAGAATCAATCAAAACTTTAAAAAATGGATGATGGAGTCTGTATATAGGGTCTCCCAGTAGAAATGCCTAGTACCTTACTCTTCGGAGAGTGAAACTTTTATAATGTGTATCTCCCTCCCTCCCTCCCTCCCTCCCTCCCTCCCTTCCCCCCCTCCCTCCCTTCCTCCCTCCCTCTCTCCCTCCCTCCCTTCCCTCCTCTCTCTGATCAATGATGACCACAGCGATGGCAGTCATAATAGCAGTGATTCTGTCGCAGGGTTGAGTTTGACACCACAGTTATTCCTATTGCTCTAAGTACTTCCCCTTAATACATTGAACACAATTGTGCTTGTGTTTGTTTAGCACAATGTCGGAAACATAAATTCTTTGGGACTCTAATGTTGCACAGTCTTAAGAAAGGGCAAGTTCCAAAGAAGCCATAGAGATTTCTATATCTAATTCATGCAGTTCCGTTAACCACCATAACAAATACATTCATGTCTGGATAAAACTTAGCACCCTTTATCTATCTCCACTGATATTCTGATGTGTGTGTGTGTGGGGGGGG
>JADRCD010178826.1:0-12338 GCA_019843815.1 Montemys delectorum
TTTTTTTTTTTTTTCTCTTTGGAGACAGGGTTTCTCTGTGTAGCCCTGGCTGTCCTGGAACTCACTCTGTAGACCAGGCTGGCCTCGAACTCAGAAATCCACCTGCCTCTACCTCCCAAGTGCTGGGATTAAAGGCATGCACCACCACTGCTTTGCTTGATTCTCTTTTTAGATAATTGTTAAACACATTTTGTGTGTTTGCGTGTGCAGGGGTGTGCACTTGTGGTGTTATTCATTGTGGTGGGCAGAGGACAAGTTCAGGGATGGTTTTCTCTTCCTGCTGTATAGATTCCAGGAACAGAACTCAGGTTGTCAGGCTTGGTGGTGCCCTTACTGCTGACCCAGTTCTTTTTATTTTTTATTATTAAAACAATTTTTAAATTTAAACATATTTTGGTCATATCCTTCTCCTCCTCCTAGTCCTTCCAGGTCCTCTCCCCCTCCCTACCACCCAACTTTTTCAAAAGTTCTTTCTCTAAAAAACAAACAAAACCCCAATACAACCAAATTCCTTCAAAACAAACAAACAAACAAAAAACCACAATAAACTCGTACCCTCAAAGAAAAAAAAAAGAGGCAAAACGCAATATCAGCTATAACCAAGTAAAAGTAGACACACAAAAACTTGTGGGATCCATTCTGTGTTGGGCTAATTAATTCTGAACATGTCCTGAAGTGGTTGAAACACCCTATTTAGAGAAAACTGATTTTCCCCTCCCAGTAGGTAGTTCAATTCTTAACCTTTATCCAGGTGACTAGGTATTCATTCACTCATTCATTTAAAAAAATAAAAATAGAATATAAGATAAAACTACAACTATTGACACAGGAACTCCACCAGCCCAGTGGCTCGGGTTCCTTCCAGTGTCTCTGGGCTGGAGTCCTGAGCAGACCTTGGGCACAAGCTCCGCAGCCAGTCCCACAACACCCAGAGGAAGCTCCAATCCCAGGTGCTCTGACAAGTCCAGGATCACAGGATCCCAGAATCACAGTATCCCAGAGACAGCTTGACTCTGAGGAGTTCTGTCACAATCAGGATCACAGGAAGAACAGGATCCACTCAGATTTAGCAAAGGCAGGTAGCACTAGAGATAACCAGAAGGCGGGGGTGGGGGGGAAGGGGGCAAGCATAAGAAAATAAACTACACAAACCAAGGTTACTTGGCATCATCAGAACCCAATTATCCCACAATAGCAAGTCCTGGACACTCTATTACACCGGAAAAGCAAGATTCAGAGATAAAATCACTTCTCATGGTGATGATACAGGAGTTTAAGAAAGACATAAATAGCACCCTCAAAGATATACAAAAGAACACAGGTAAACAGCTAGAAGCTCTTCAAGAGGAAACCCAAAAATCCCTTAAAGAACTACAAGAAAACACAATCAAACAGGTGAAGGAAATGAGCAAAACCATCCAGAATGTAAAAATGGAAATAGAAACAATAATGAAATCAGAAAGAGAGACAACCCTGGAGATACAAAACCTAGGAAAGAAATCAAGAGTCATAGATGCAAACATCACCAACAGAATATAAGAGATAGAAGAGAGAATCTCAGGGGCAGAAGACACCATAGAAAACATTGACACAACAGTCAAAGAAAATACAAAAAACAAAAAGCTCCTAACCCAGAACATCCAGGAAATCCAGGACACAATGAGAAGATCAAACCTAAGGATAATAGGTTTAGAAGAGAGTGAAGACTCCCAATGTAATGGGCCAATAAATATCTTCAACAAAATTATAGAAGAAAACTTCCCTAACCTAAAGAAAGAGATGCCCATGAACATACAAGAAGCCTACAGAACTCCAAGTAGACTGAACCAGAAAAGAAATTCCACCCAACACATAATAATAAAAACACCAAATGCACTAAACAAAGAAGGAATTTTAAAAGCAGTAAGGGAAAAAGGTCAAGTAACATATAAAGGCAGGCCTATCAGAATTACACCAGACTTCTCACCAGAGACTATGAAAGCTAGAATATCCTGGGCAGATGTCATACAGACCCTACAAGAACACAAATGCCAGCCCAGGCTACTATACCCAGCAAAACTCTCAATTACCATAGATGGAGAAAACAAGATATTCCATGACAAAATAAAATTTACACAATATCTTTCCACAAATCCAGCCCTACGAAGGATAACAGATGGAAAACATCAACATAAGGAGCAAAACCACACCCTAGAAGAAGCAAGAAGGTAATCTTTCAACAAATCCACACAAACCTAATTCTACCTCTTATAACAAAAACAACAGGAAGTAACAATTACTTTTTCTTAATGTATTAATATGAAAATTAATATTACCAACATATCCTAAGTGATTGAAATCCAAAAATATGAGGAATTAGAAATTTGTTGATTGTTATCCAATGGTCACTCTAATTTGGTAATTAGAGAAATAGGTCCAATATTGTACAATCTATATACATTTTCAGCTTGTTTGTTTGTGACAGTGCCTTGCTGTCTACAACATAAGGGTCTTGAAATCTTGCTTCTCCTATCTCAGCCTCTCTATTAGTAGTATTGTTTATTTCATGTTTTTACACTATACTATGGTTTTCAGAACAGCTTATATATTTCAAAAGTATTTATATACCCAAAAGAAACAGACAATTAACTAGGGAGGTGGCTTGTAAGAGAACAACAAAGAATGAGACTGAATGCTTTGCTTGCCGTTTGTAACTTTTGTATCAAGTTTGAAGAAGAGGACTTTATAAGTTACTCTTTCTCTGAGATGAATGCTTTTCCAAATTATCACAGCTAATGAATCAAATTCTTACCCTCACCTAATGTCTGTGCCACCCTCCAAGCAGAACCATTGTTCATTGAAACAGTTGGTGAACGACTTTATGGATAGAGCATCTTATTACATACACCATTTCTTAAATGAATGTAACCTGTTCTCTGTGGGCTGAGAATAGTCACTCACTCAAGTCAAATAGCTTTGACCATAGTAGGAGGTCTATCCAAAAATCGTGCCTACAATTCATTTCTTGGTGCAGCAGAACTGTCAACTCTCAGCTTAGCTACAATGGAGGTAAAATCCTTTGGTGATATGAGGGGCATTGAAGTACAGTCTTATTACAATGAACTCCAATGTCTAAAAAATGTTCTTATTTTGGGCTTGTACCTCAGTAAGAGCTAAGATTTTAAACTCTACTAAAAACAAAACAAACAAACAAAAGACTTTATATATTTATGTTCATTTAAGAAAATACTAGTAGTGATGTATTATTTTGGATATACAGTTAATATGTTTGGAGTTATTTAAAATTTTTATTGAGAAAAATGTATTTTCACTATTGCTGTAGATGAGCATCTACATAAGACTATTAAATTGATTGTTGTTTTATATCAAACAACTTTTATAATATTTATTTTTATTGTTATAGTATTTTATAAGTTTTAAGGAATATGACAAAAAAGATATTGTAGGTATTGAAGGGGGGTCTCTGGGAGAAGTTAGGGTACAAAAGGGAAACAAGAATGTGATTTAATTCTATTTACTTAAAATATGTTTTTAGCTGAGTGGTGGTGGCGCACGCCTTTAATCCCAGCACTTAGGGGGCAGAGGCAGGCAGATTTTTGAGTTCGAGGCCAGCCTGGTCTACAGAGTGAGTTCCAGGACAGCCAGGGCTACACAGAGAAACCCTGTCTCAAAAAAACCAAAAAAAAATGTTTTTAAATGTTAACAAATTCAGATAAATTGAAATCATGTAACTTTTCTCATCATAATGCAATAAAAGTTAAAAAAAAAACAGAAATAATAAAGAGACCATCTACACACACACACACACACACACACACACACACACACACACCCCAAAAAACAACAACAAAAAATAAAACTATCACATCAAAGTTGGACAAACTAACAGAAGAAAAAGAGCTCAAAAGAAGGCATAAAAATAAGAGACCCACTGTTTGCACGCCCAGGAATATCATGATAAGACAAAATTAGAAGCTGTAATATAAGCACAGAGGACCTGGGGTAGACATGTACAGACCCTGTGCTTGCTGCTGCAGTCTCTGTGAGTTCATACGAGCATTGCTCAGGTTGATTTAGAGGCCTTGTTTTCTCGGTGTGCTCCATCTCTGTGGCTCCTAGACTCTTTTGCCTCCTCTTCCAAGGGGTTCCGTAAACCCTAAGGGGAGGGATTTGATGGAGATATCTCACTTAGGGCTGAGACCTAGTTCTTTTTTTATCTTTCAAATAATTACTTTTACTAGTTCTCTGGTAGAATGTATAGTATTTTTCCTTAAGGGTATAGCACTTAGTTTATAAATTGATTTAGGAAGGTCTTGTATTTTTGTATTTTTTCTTCCAAATCAAGAACAAGGGACAACTTTATTTAGATTTAGGTGTTATTTTCTTAATCTTGTAGTGTCTTCAGGCCTATTCCTGTACTTCATACATTTAATAGAGGAAATTAATTCATACATATTTACTGTTTTGTTTCATTATAAATGGGCTTTTTACCAATCAAGCTGTAAGAACAGCTCTTGGTGTCTTAGTTTTCAGTTGAGCCCCTTGGGTGTATTCTTGTAGCTTTTTGAGTAATTTTGCTTCTTTTCCAATTTTTGACTTCTGGTATTTTTTTCTTGTCTCATTTTACTGGGTAGCATCTCCAGTAGATGTTCATTAACTAGAGCACATCCTTTGCATCTAGGTAGGTTTGTTATTAGTTTTGTGGTGGTTTGACTAGGAATGGCCCTCATAGACTCATGTTTTTGAGCGCTTGGTCCATCGGGAGTGGCACTGTTAGGAGGTGTGGCCTTGTTGGAGGAAGTGTGTCACTGTCAGGGCGGGCTTTGATGTCTCATATACTCAAGCTATGCCCAGTGTGGCACACAGTCTCCTCCTACTACCCATAGATCAAGATGTAGAACTCTCAGCCCCTTCTCCAGCACTATGTCTGCCTGTTTGCTGCCATGCATCTCACCATAGTAATGGACTAAACCTTTGAACCTGTAAGCCTGCCCCAATCAAATGTTTTCCTTTATAAGAGCTGCTGTGGTTGTGGTGTCTCTTCACAGCAATAAAACCTTGACTGAAATACTTTTCCATGATCTCCAGGGGATGCTGAAAAAAAAAAAAAAAAAAAAAAAAAGGACAGTAATGGAGCCTGCATAGGCTGTTTTACGTATCCGTACAACTATGATGGTCAGTGTCTCTTTTGTATAAATTCATTCCAAGCATCCCATCTAGCTTTAAGAAAAATGAAAGTTTCCTTGACTACTGAGATAGGACCACAGTTGACCTGAAGACTGAGAAGACCGAGATGGCATGTAAGTGAGAACCATGACACATCCCATACAGGACGGGGCGCACAGTGAGCTTCCATCTGTGCTTTTCAGAATAGTATACGGTTTAAATTATGTATGGTTTATTTCTAGAACTTTCCACTTGATAGTTTTGGACTGTGGCTGACTATACTGAAATGACAAAAACCAAAACGGCAATTAAGAAGATATTGTTTTTGGCCTACAGGATAAACTTTATTTTCAATCTCATTGAATGAATTTTGGAATTTGGAATAAAATATATTTAAATTACAAATCCTAAATCAGTATTTTTATTTCTCCTGTGGCAGACTGCTCAATAAACACTCCACTGTGTTTCCATGGTAGAAATTCTTGGAGAACACTCAGAGAAATTCATAAATTTGGAATTGTTCCTGTCTAAAGGAAATGCAGGGACAAAGAGTGGAGCAGAGACTGAAAGAGACCATCCAGAGACCACTCTACCTAGGGATCCATCCCATCTGCAGACACCAAACCCAGACACTATTGCTGATACCAAGAAGCACTTTGCTGAAAGGAGTCTGCTATAGCTGTCCCCTGAGAGGCTCTGCCTGCATGGGGACCCCAACGGAAGAGTTAGGGGAAGGACTGGAGGAGCTGAAGGGGATTGCAATCCCATAGGAAGAACAACAATATCAACTAACTGGACCCCCCAGAGCTCTTAGGGACTAAGCCACCAACCAAAGAGTACATATGGAAGGACCCCATGGCTCCTGCTGCAGATGTGTAGCAGAGGATTGCCTTATCTGGCATCAATGGGAAGGGAGGCCCTTGGTCCTATGGAAGCTCAATGCCCCAGTGTAGGGGGATGCTAGGGCAGTGAGGTGGGAGTGGGTGGGGGAGCACCCTCATAGAGGCAGGGAAAGGGGGATGGGATAGAGGGTTTGTTGAGGGGTAACTGGGAAGGGGGACATTTGAAATGTAAATAAATAAAATATCCAATAAAAAGAATTTTAATGTTTTATTGAACACGATCTCTGGCATTTAAAAATTAAGCATGGGGCCAAACATATAAATTAAACAATTAGTATTTAATTTCTGCAAGTGTTTTCTTACATATAAAAACTGCTGGAAAGCTCTGGAATTTCTTTCAGAAGTGTTCTACATCAATCAAACACTTATGTAGGGTCATGGTGGGAAGAAGGGGAATCATCTTTCCCTGCCATTGGGAATGGATGCAAGGGCATTCCATGGGCACACTGGAGCCTCTGGAGTGGCTTCTGGAGCGATCCCTGAGGGGAGCTTCCACACAAAGTCCAGGAAGGAGCACAAGACAAAAGAGATAAGAACAGTGAGACTATCTAGTAACAACCTTTGAGTAGAACGATGGTATTTTCAGTGTTGAAGAGGAACTCTCAGCAATGGGACCAATCCTAGTCCTTCTTTCAGAGAGCTGGAGGTTGCAACAGAAGTACACTTAGTGGAAGAGGAAGAAAATCATCCCAGGTGCTGCCTTTTTTAAATCCAAAAGTACATAAGCCAATTGTAGGTCACTTCTGTTGGTATTTGTGCTCACTCGGGAGATCGATCGTCATCTTTAGGGAGGTTCTTAATGGCTTATTTCTATGCCCATTGCTCGTTCTTCCAACTCATCAGAACTAGAATTTCCAAGCTATTGCTATTCATGGGGACCCCCGGCAAGGGTTGTTAGCTGTGAATATTGATTGGCAGTGAATATTGTCAACCTGACAAGATCAGGAATCTGAAGACATAAGCCTCTTTGAATATCTGTGAGGGACCATCTATATTAGGTTCACGGAGGTGGGAAGACTCAATGGAAATGTGGGCAGCACCATCCCCTTGGCTGGGGTAGTATGTTGAATAAAAAGGAGAGAGTGATCTGAACACCAGGTTTCATTGTTCTCTACTTCCTGATTGCAGATGCAATGTGTCCAGTAGCTCCTTTGTCCTGCAGTCGTGTCTTCCGTCTTGTAATGGAATGTATCCCTCCAAACTGTGAACTGAGACATTAAGTTCCTCCCTTGAGTTGCTTCTTGTTAGATATTTTGTCATAGCATCCAGAAAGTAACTAATACAGCTGCCACGGCCATCTATGGAGTGCTTGTAGTTAGCTGGGCAGTTAGTCTGAGGCTGGAGTTTGCTTGCGGTTTTGGAATCTATACTGATAGAGAGTGCCTGTGTGTGGCAAAGCACTTATGGCTGCTCATCTTGAAATCCTGCGTTTTTGTGACTTGAGTCAATGTAATTGGGTTAGAACTTTGTGGACACATCGCTTGGCTCTTGTGGATGTAGCTCATCAGGGCTCTGGGTGGTAGCCTGGTTCTGTACTTCCTTTAGGCACTTAGCTGAGTAGAGAATGTATATGCTTCTCATTAGGAAGACCCCCGCAATGACAGCGAAGTAACTTCCATAAACTAAAAACTGGAAGAAAGCAAACAATTAGCCATTTATAAAATCTGACCACTCGTGTCATCGATAATACATAACAGTCTTCCTTGTTTGATTGGATTGTGGGGTAATTGAGATCCTAAACTTGCTATTGGTTCATTCTGACTAGAGACTACCTTCTAATATCTCAGATAAACTAAGGTTAAGAATGTAAGTATGTGGAATAGGGACTAAGGTTAAGAATGTAAGCATGTAGCGCAGTGACTAAGGGCCTGGGTTTGCAGAGTTTACTTCTTACTCACCTTCTTCAAGTAGATATGAATCTAGTTGCTATATGTTTAGCTGGTGGTATAAATAAGGGCTGTATTCTTAAAAATGTTTATAATTGAAGAATTTTTAAACAGGCTTCGACATTGTTAGCTGGATGATTAAGACATCTTGGAGGCAACCTAGTTAGTCTATATTCCTAGCTACTATGTCAATAGTAATATAAATTAGGTTAGCATACTAATGGGTAGCAGAGTTAATTATTACCTATACAGAGTTAGTATATACCTATATGTACAGAGTTAATACATACCTCTTACCTATACACAGTTACTAGAACATAGCAATAGGCAACAGAACTCCTGCAGCTTACCTGAGTAGAGACTGGCAGTTGGAGCCCTTTTTGATCTGCCACAATCATAGTCATGATGGTCTGAATCACCAAGGCAATAAAGGTGTCTATGCCGAACACCAGGGCGTAACGTTCTAAGCTCAGGTTAACTGCAATCTGAAAGCTGTCATTAAACACTGAGTTAGCATTTAACCATACATTAAAAGTCTTATCTAAAGGATAGAAACTGAAACTGGGCATGGTGGTGAGTTCCTATGAGTACCTATAATACTAGCATTCAGGAGACAGGAGGAATTCAACACCCTTCTTGGCCTCATAGCAAACTCAAGGTCATCTTGGGTGTGTCTGAGACCAAACAAGAAACCAGAACAAAACAAAAGAGTTGAAAACAGTGTTGTGAAGGCATGTCCTACCTAACTCTTACCCAGTATAGACGAATAGACAGAGCAAAGAAAAAGAGGTAAATATTTCTAAAGGCTAGATTTAACGCACTATGATAAAATTCCTCCTGTACAATCTAGCTCTTTCCAGAAATTAAACTTAGAAGTTAACGTCTCATAACGTGAGAATATTGAATGTAAGTTGCTTTCATACATGTTTGCAATGAAGGTTTTTTAAAAACAATTTTTAAAAAGATTTATTTATTTTTATGTATATGAGTACACTGTAGCTGTATAGATGGTTGTGAGTCATCATGTGGTTGCTGGGAATTGAACTTAGGACCTCTGCTCTCTCTGGCCCAAAGTTTTATTTATTATTGTATGTAAGTACACTGTAGCTATCTTTAGACACAGCAGAAGAGGGCGTCAGATCTCATTATGGATAGTTGTAAGCCACCATGTGGTTGCTGGGATTTGAACTCAGGACCTTCAGAAGAACAGTCAGTGCTTTTAGCTGCTGAACCATCTCACCAGCTCTGCAATGAAGTTTTATAAAGATTCAAACATTATTCAATCTGAGGACTCTTAAAAATATATTCAGTTAGGTGTTGATGTCCTCCAGTCAGAAGGTATGGTAGGCGATTGCTCCTTGGAAGACGCAGACCATGGCTGGTTGTGCAACTGACTGAATCCATAATTAGTTTTTTAACTACAGAGATTTCAAAGTCTGACTACATTTTTTAGAATGAAGGTCAAAGATTTTGGAATCTGAATGTTTTTCTTTTTTAAAGGCAAATGAATGACAATAGTTCTACCTTTCAATTCTCATTATAAAAAGATGAAACTAGACATCTAAGTTGGATTCATTAAACCAAGATATTTCAGTAAAAATCTTTTAGCTTTCTGTGATGGTTGATTTCAATTACCCACATGATACAACTTAGGATCACCTGGGAATAGAGTCTCAAAGAGGGTCTATGTAGATTAGGTGAGCCTGGGAACATGTATCTGGGGGCCTGTCTGGATTAACATGAGCGGTACCATTTTCTAGGGAGGGGAGCTGAACAGAGGAGAAAGCTATCTGAGAATGAGAAGCAAGAATACATGAGTTTTCTCTGCTTTTGACCATGGCTATAATATGACTCTCTCCCACACGCCCCAAAAATTGAAAACTATAAATTGGAATTATAAAGAAAATTAATAATTTTCTACCTTCTGTTGCTTTTTGCCAGAGTATCTGTCACAACAACAGAAATGAAACTAGTGACATCTGCGTTTTTTCATGATCTTTGCCTTGGGACTCATATTTTATTGTTTATTGAACTTTTTTTCACAAATTAATGAAATTTGAGGGGCTGGAGAGATGACATACAGGTTAAGAGCACTGGCTGCTCTTCCTAGGGATCAGGGTTTGATTCCCAGCACCCACACGGCTGCTCACAACCCACAAACTCCAGTTTGAGAGCATTCCAGTGAGATCGTCCAACCTCTTCAAGTACTGTACTTGTAGCCCTGCATACATGCAGGCAAAAACACTCACATACTTAAGGTAAAAACAAAATCTTAAGGAGCTAGAGAGATGGCTCAGTGGTTAAGAACATTGACTGCTCTTCCAGAGAGGTCCTGAGTTTAATTCCCAGCAACCACATGGTGGCTCACAACCATCTGTAATGGGATCTGATACCCTCTTCTGGTGTGTCTGGAGACAGCAACAGAGTACTCATATACATAAATAAATCTTAAAAGTATAAATAAAATCTTAAAAAAAGCAACTTGATAAAGCTAGTCAGTATTTCCCAGATGTAGCATGAAACTAAAATGCACAACTCTCATCTCTTTTTGGCTAATACTAAAGGACACTATACTTTTCTCTTCACCTTCTCTGAGACAAGATGCATGTGGCCCAAGCTGGCTTCAAGCTTGCTATTTCCCCAAGGATGACCTTGAACTTCTGATCCTTCTTCCTTTACCTCCCATGATCTGAATTATAGGAATATTCTACCATGTTGGTATATGTAGTAGTACTAGGAATCATGCATATGAGCCAAGCATGTTACAAACTGAGCCTCATAGCCTGGTCCCAAAGACAATTCCTTGTAGCCACTGTTTTTTATTTATATATTTTTATTTATATGAGTACACTGTAGCTGACTTCAGACACACCAGAAGAGGGTATCGGGTATCGGATCCCATTACGGATGGCTGTGAGCCACCATGTGGTTGCTGGGAATTGAACTTAGGACCTCTGGAAGAGCAGTCAGTGCTTAACCGCTGAGCCATCGCTCCAGCCCCCTGTAGCCATTTTTAACTGTACATATACATATATATCTATATATAGATATATAGATATATACCACATGCTTTTAAATAATTTCCTTCTTAAAAAACAAAGCAAAACAAAACAAACCTCTTAAAAAGCAGATATAAGTATTAAAGGGAACTCTGACTTTTACAGACCTTATCTTAAAAATTATTTCGAAAGGACACAGTCCCAAGTATAAGTGAAGCTGAAGTTTTCTTATAATCTTTGCTTCATTCCCCCCTCCCCACTGGTCCAACTTTTTATAACTTTCCTGATAATATTTTGTTCCCAGAAAACTATGTGCTTAGAACTTCTTACACAGCTAAATGAGGCTACAGGTAAAATCTAAACCTACGCATTTGAAGTTAAATAACACTGGACCTTATTATGAAAAAAAAAATCATTGGAAGTAAAAAGAAATCAAAAGGAGATCATGGGCTGGGCAGTGGTGGCGCATGCCTTTAATCCTAGCAGAGGCAGAGATGGGCAGATTTCTGAGTTGGAGGCCAGCCTGGTCTACAGAGTGAGTTCCAGGACAGCCAGGGCTACACAGAGAAACCCTGTCTCAAAAAACCAAAAAAAAAAAAAAAAAAAAAAGAGATCATGGACCCTTGCCTTTGGTTCCTATGGCATCCAGATTTCTTCCTTTGATGACGCAACTCTATTCAGCTAAACAAGAAGATGGCTTCACTGAATTCCATTCAATATGTAGTTAATATTTAACACTACAATGAACTAAAATCCTTCTGAAGTTCTCGGAGGGTCTTTTGGAATCCAGAGAGAGTAGGGAGGAGGAATGCTAGGTATACTTACCCTGCGATGGTTATGAGAAACGAATAGCCAGACTTGACCAGTAGATAGCCAGCATAGCACACCCAGATGCTGGTCGTGTAATTCATGAGAAACAGAGAACCTGCAATGAAAGCTGAGAAGACAGCCAGACCCAGCTCTCCAAGAAGATCCCAGTTGACCTTCAGATAGCCCACTGAGAATGAAGCCAAAGCTCCTGGAAACAGACAACAGGGAAGAATCAACCTATTGACTTTGCAGGAAGGAAAGAGCAACACTCCAAGCAAGCAGACAGAACTCAGATCTCAAGCAACTCTAAAGATGAATATACCATTACACACACACACACACACACACACACACACACACATCACACCACACACACACATACACACATACATACACACACATAGACACATACACACACATAGACACATACACACACATCACACACACACACACCACACACACCACACACACACACATAGACACATACACATAGACACATACACACACATCACAGACACACATACCACATACACACATAGACACCCACCCACACACACCACATACACACACACACA
>JADRCD010178826.1:12438-31436 GCA_019843815.1 Montemys delectorum
ACACACACATAGACACATACACACACATAGACACATACACACACATCACACACACACACACCACACACACACACATAGACACATACACATAGACACATACACACACATCACAGACACACATACCACCTACACACATAGACACCCACCCACACACACCACATACACACACACACACACAACACCATATACCACACATACCACACACACACACACACACACACACACACACACACACAACACCCACACACACACACACACACACACACACACACACACACACACACACACACACAATCTGCTTAAACGGAAATTTTTCTAAAAGGAATTTTTTCTCCAAGTTTTCTTTTTTTTTTTCTTCTCACATCTTATTTGTTTTCAACCCAGTTTGCTGTTATACTTTTAATTAGCATTAACTACATATCAGGCAGACGGTATAGAAAGAGCCTAAACCAGAAGTGTGGGGCACACAAAGTATCCCAGTCATTTAAATAACATCCAGGATAGCATGTAAATGTCTTGGAAGTAAAGTTGTTCTATTGTTTTAAATTGTATGTTTTGGGGCAATAGGTGTACCAATTTCCTTCCTTCCTTCTTTCCTTCCTTTCTCCCTCCCTCCCTCCCTCCGTTCCTTTCTTCACTTATTTCCATCCTTCCTAGACCTAGGGGACCTTGGGGATCTCTTTACATTACCCTTGAACTCCTGGGCTCAAGTGATCCTCCTGCTACAGCTGGCCTGATTTCCTCGAGGGTTTGGAAAAAAGGACCTATACTCTTATATATAGTTTGAAAAATATTACCATATAGCAACCGGGGTTCTCTTTAACTGAATAAAGGGCTCAGATTATTGACAACTGGTCGGTTACTTTTTGGTAGGTGATCTGTGGTAGAACTGTCTCTAAAAAGGAACAGCCCTCCCCAAGAGTTTCAGCCATAAAGGCAATAATTTCAGTGATCCAGCTCTGCCTCGGTCTTGGCTTTCAGGAGTGAGCTGAAGCCTTCCAAGAGGGAAACAATAACACAAGGCTACGTGCATTTCTGAAGCTTTCTTTCTGTAGAGGAAGGCGTGGAAAAAATATCCCACTTCCTAAAACACATCTTCAAAGTCTCAAGTAACATTTCCATTTATGACTATATAAATATTTATTGCATGGTGTGCTTCAAAGGCAAATTTATTTTTGATATTAGAATCCTGAGTATAACACCATGGAAATTACATAATTTTTAAACTGTGAAAATGGTTGGTACGCAGCGTAGAGTTGTGAAGGTCCCTAGGAAGACTCTCGGGGTAAAAGTCTGGAAACCTTCATGTATTTTCTAGAGTTAATAATAAAAATTCTGCACTTTCTTTTTCCTTTCAGCATTAGAAACAGTCTTGACTCTAGCTGCTCAGGAAATAAGAGTGCAGCAGTCAACCAATGAGACTGTGTGAAATCCAAGGCTTCTGCTGGGAGAAGGGAAGCAGGCAGGTGCAGAGGATGCCCTACAGAATGGGAGGAAAGGCTGTGCTCTTCTATGGCAGACAGAGGATCTGTGTCTGCAATACACTAAATCCAAAACACGGAATAAGACATCAAACAACTAGAAAGGGAGTGGAAGGGAAAGGCACAGAGGCACAGGGGAAAAGTGCCCAGCACACTTGTATACAAGCTTAAAAAGAGTAAAACAACCCACTGATGCTGGCACATGCTTTTAATACCAGCACTTGGGAGGCAGAGGCAGAAGGACTTCAGGGTTCAAGGCCAGCTTGGTCTACAGAGTGAAGGCCAGGATAGCCAAAGTTGTGTCGTAAAACCTGTCTCAAAAAAACAAAAACAAAACCAAAAAAGGGCTGGGTTAACTTAGTGAGTGGAGTCCTTGCCTTGCAAGCACGAAGATCAGAGTTTAATTCCCAGAACCTACGTAAGAAGCTGGGCACGGTAGTGTATTGTATTCCCAGTAACGAGACAAGTAGATCTCTAGAAGAAACTGGCCAGACAGTTTGGTCTTTTTGGTGAGACACAGGTTAATGAGAAACCCTGCTTATAAAAAGGAAAAGAAAAAAAAATTAATCCAAAGGATGATACTTAAAGCTATCCTTGGGCCTTCACATGTACCTGCATGTGCAGATGTGCATGTAGACACACAAACACACACACACACACACACACACACACACACACACACACACAAAGATAAAAAAATAGAAGGTATATTGATGTCACTCATCTTTAAACTAACAACAAAACAAATTATCAAACTTTAAAACTTGTGAACATAATACTAAAGGAACAGGGCACATTATCGACACCTATTTTTAATGAAATAGGATCTGTGGATTGTACTAGAAATACACTAGTGGTTTTATGCTTTATTCTTGAGTTATTTGTAACTGTAACATATAATATAAAAATCATTGTACTCTTATTTTTCCAGTGCTTTCTATTCTTGATTGGGAAGATGGTTCAGTGGGTAAGAGGTCTCACTATGGAAGCTTGATGACCTGAGTTCAAATCCCCAGAGAACCTGTAAAATGTTGGATGTACCCAGTGCTGAAGGGAGTGGGGACAGGAGGATCATTGTGGCTTGCTGGCCACTAGCCTAGCTCTGGGCTCATCGAGAAATCCCTTGCACCCAATGCCTTCCTCTGGTCTCTGTGCAAGCACAGCCATGTGCACATGGGTATTTATAACCCCATCCTCAACTAAAAATGAAAAAAAAAAACCACTCTACCTTCTAGTTATAGCCAATTAACCACCATGGAAAAGTTTAGCATCTGGAACATCTGGAGGAGAGAGATGCCTACTTACCTCCAAATGTTGCTATGGCCTCTACTGCTCCATTATAGATAGAAGAGTCTTGGGAGGGTGCCTTGTATTCCCACAGGACTTGAACAAAGTTCAAGATTTGGTTATAACCCGCTGTGGCAAAAGCCCACCACAGGGACCAGTAAACAAGGTGCTTTGAGGAATAGCACTCCTTCAGATCCTGGAACCAATGCACAAAGTGTCTCAGAGCTGAATTTTCTGGCTCCAGGTTGCTCATCTCTCTGTCTCCTAGATTCTCTGAATTGGCAAACAATTCTGGGTGAGTTCTGTTGTTCTGGGCTTCCTTGAGGACAGTACATTGTTCCAGTGGCTTTGGACAAGCATCTCTATCGGACTTTGTATGGAAAAACATGCTCTTCTTAGGCATTGGTAGAAAAAGTGAGAAAAATAAAGCTACAGAGACACAGGTCAAGGATATATAAAAAAGGCTAGAGTATGGCAGGCTTGTCAAGGATACCAGGAGCTGGCCTAGTACCGAGCCTGCTGTGTAGGCCACCAGTGTGATACTCCGACAGTAGCTGCTCACTTTCTGATAGTGCTCTGGGCTGACCATGCTGTATATGTAGGCAAAGTAGGCTATCTCTGTGGCTGAGACAATCCCAAAAAAGAACTCAGCTATCTGCATGAGCATCACACCTTGGCCAAACAAGAGAAACAGGTAGCTAATGGCGAAGGCCACAACGTGTAACATGATGACTGGTTTGTAGCGTAGGTAGTCGGTGAGGACAAACACGGGTGGCAGAGTTGCCAGGTAAGAGTACGTCCAAACAGGAAGGATCTCATTTGTCATCTGCGGATTTGATAAGCAGGTGTGATCAGAAGCACAATACATTTCAAAAGGACATGTGGTAACTGATTTGTACCTCAAAGTCATATCTAATCAGGCATCCTTCATGTTATGGGGAAAAATAGAAAACTGACCTACAGGTAAATTACTAAGAAAAACTAGTGTCTTTGTTAAATGAAAACAACAAAAATAAGCCACCATAGAGTTGTTGGAGAGGGAAAGAAAAAGAAAAGAAACCAAAAAATCCAAGCAACCTACATACTTAGTTATATTCCAGAAGAGTTCTAGAGAGATAATATGTCCTCTGGACTGTATAGCAAATTTAAGTAACATATAATGGTTGACTAAATTAGTTAAAATTTTTTCAAGTTAAGTTTAAACTTAAATAGTCTGAACTTCCTGAGATTTCCAAGTTCTTGAAAAATCCCAACTTAGCCGGGTGGAGAGATGGCTCAACAGTTAAGAGCACTGGCTGTTCTTCCAGGAGTCCTGAGTTCAATTCTCAACACTCTCATGGCAGATCACAATTCTCTGTAACTCCAGTTCTAGGGGATCCAACACCATCATACAGACATACATGCAGGCAAAATACCAGTGCACATGAATTAAAAATGAATACATTGAAAAAAATCCCAAACTACTTTTATACCAAGATTAGCAACGTTAGGTATAGAGCTCTCAATGTAAAAAGTAGAACAAACCTCTCTTTACTTGCTCCACCACTGCCTCACACCTGTCTGAAATCTAGGTAGACACACACACACACACACACACACACACACACACACACACAATGGGAACAATGTGGGTCACATGACTATTCTATGACAAACACATGGGCATTCAAGTTTCATAGGTAGAAAGGTCTCAAGAGATTGTGAATGATCCTTAAGTGATTAAGGGTAAGATTCAGTCTCTTGGATTACTGAACTCTCCCTCATTGACATGTGGGCCCACCAACATCACAGGAGGACCCACTACTAATCTGTGGTTCTGACGGGCGGTTTACTCACTTGTCTATAGTGTATGCAGACACAAATGTGGTTGAGCTGATTCTGTCTCACCTCTGACCTTCGTCTTAAATGTGACTTGCTTCAGTCCAAGAAACTCTGAAGCCACTGCGGGTTCCTTGACTTCTGTCTTTGCCAATTTCCTATTGATAAGCCAGTACCACTTAGTTTTCAAGATGATGTTACCTTCCATATGACGTTTTCATTGTTAATAAACCAGCTCAGGGTGATTTTTTTTAGTGGGATTATTACATTTTCTTCTTGTATCTTTTTAGATAGAGGGAAAGACAGGAAGGGAGGGATGCATTCCTGACAAAACTGGAACAGGCTACGTAGGCCAGACTGGCCTCAGTGTCACAGAAATCCATCTGCCTCTGTCTCTGCCTCCTGAGTGCTGGGATGAAAGGCATGTGCTTTTTAAGTAAGTATCTTTTTAAGTAAGAGAATTTGGCCTTCTTGGAAGAGATGTAGATCAGGAAGTAAATCTGTTCATAATCACATCTGTTGCCAAATAGTTTTTCAAAGCTGAGTAAGAGTCACAAAAATATATAACCATGTCTTGTTGATACACTTGGCTAATTTTATTTATTGTGCAAACTTTATAAAGCGTGCACCCAGAAACTTTATAGAGTGTATTACCTACTTATACAGCTCAGCCATGTAGAATATATAGTAGTGTGATAAAAAGGAGCACTGTAAGTAAAATATAAGGTTAATTAAACATAAGAGAATATGATGCAACTGAAAGATACGGTAACCATAGGATGCATGGGCTGATGTTGGTGTTGTATGGTACTTAAGTAAAAATAAAATGATGCCTTAAGACAATGACAAAAGTAGCAGTAAGTCTGTAGACAGTTAACAGTCATTTATCATCATTATTGAGTTTTACATTGCATATTATATAAATGTGTGATATATTACACATACATATATAATTTTAAGATTTATTTATTTTTACATGCATTGATGTTTTGACTGCATTTATGTCTGTATGAGGGTGTCATATCCCCTAGAACTGGAGTTACAGACAGTTGTGAGCTGTCATGTGGGTGCTGGAAATCAAACCCAGGTCCTCTGGAAGAGTAGCCAAGTGCTCTTAAACACTGAGCCATCTCTCCGTTAAGTTATATTTTTATGGGTGACAGAGCAGTAGGTTTATTTACACTGATGTCACACATAAATGCATAAATAAGTGTTAAGGTGTGAGTTTGTGGTGGCTGCAGTGTTACTGAAGGACAGGAATTCTCTGAAATGTCATGGTCTTAACTATAGTTAACTAATATACAATCCATCATTCACTAAACATAACATATAATTAATTGTGTTACACTTTCTTATTACATCTTGCTCATACTCAGCAGCCTACTGGTTTTCCAGAAGGCAATACTGTGGCAGAGAACAACTTCATTTTAGGGTAAATGTGATAGAAACAATGGAGACCAGAAAAGCTCCCATACATATCCAGACTAATGTCAACACTCTGAAATTTAAAATATTCTTTGTACATGTTAAATAAGTATCTGGCTTAATTTTTTTGTAAGTGTCATGAGGAAGGAGGCAATTCTATTATGTAATAAAATCTGGGAAAATGGGGGCTCACTGGAATTCAAAGCTTTGCTTTTTTCTTACTCTAATTTGAATGACATCCCCACCACCTTGTTCAAGTCCTGTGAAATTAACCCCTATTGAGATATGTACCCATTAGCTTACCTCTTTGCTGGTGAGATTCTTACTGGGTTCAGATAGAAATGGGATTAAGAATGATTCTGAAGGCCTGAACATGGAGAAGAACCCAAACAAGCAGAGGATCACAGTGGGATAAACCCAAGAGTTGCTTGGTGGAGTTCTGCAGCTGGGGTCCATGGCTGGTCAAATGGAAACAAAGCAAGAGTTAAGCCAGCTCACGCTTCTCTGGCACCTTGTATCAGAAGTTGGTTATTTTTTACACATCTTATGAAACATGACGTTTATCCATCCATGTGCTGTAGAGCTGGAAGAGAGAGTGGTGAATGGCTTACACACGTTTCCAGGGTGAACCCTCTGTTTTCAGAGCCCCCCTTTCGTTATTGCTGAAGGGAATTCAATTTCTTCAGTGTTTTCTCAAACATAGGTATGGGCAGCTGCTAGTCAACCATGATTGGTGGGGTAGCACATGCTTGATTCTAAGTAAGAGACCAGCTAATGAATCTGTGTCAAGTTGCAGTGGGGAAAGCGCTTCCAGATGAACAGACTGGATTAGGCAAGCCTTCCGTATCTGCCTGCTCTACTTTGTATGGATTCCAGAATTTTTAATACACAGATGGACACTTCTTTATTATAAATTTACTTTTCTACCCAGGCTGCCCCTTGTCTGGAGTCTTACTGGTTGTATAATAATCAACTGAAATATGTTAGGTTTCTCTATCTTTGAAGAATTTCAAATTCTTCAGTTAGAAAAATCAATTGGAAACCATTTTTTGGATGGCTCAGCCAGTCAATCCTGATGGTCTGAGTTTGATTTGTTTAGCCTCCCCCCACACACCACCTACCTCCTGCTACCTGGCTGTTTTTGTTGTTGTTTGTTTTTGTTTTATGAGACAGGGTTTCTCTCTGTAGCCTCTGCCAGACCTGTAACTCACTCTGTAGACCAGGCTGGCCTTGAACTCAGAGATCCACCTGCCTCTGCCTCCCAAACTCTAGGATTAAAGGCATAAACCACCAAACTGCACATGGTGGTAAACAGCTGAAACACCCGGAACTCTTATCTTGAGATAGCACCAGACATAGGAGAACTGCTCAGAAGCTCACAGGCCAGCCTGTAGTAGATAGCTCAGGAGAAACAAGAGTGGCTCATCCCTAGCAAGGTGGAAGTCCAGAACTGTCTCCTGAGAGTTGGCCTCTGACCTCAAGACTCTACAAGTGCACCATAGCATGCATGTGGCTACCTCCTTCCCCCACCATGGTAACAATAAATAAAATAAAATATTTAAGGAAATTAATTGGATAAAGATCTAACTTTCTAATCTTCTTCCATATTCCCACCTGGTCCTTCTGTTTTGCACTGGTGCTAGTTATATTTGAGAATGGAAGGCATTGCTTCTAAGACTGTCATCTCACTTCACATTGTGTGTCCGCTCTTCTCTAAATGTGTAGCTGCAGATTATTCTCAAGGGAAGGGCATTCATTCTTCAAACTTCTTCCTCATGTTGATACTCCCCGAAGTTAAAACTTCAGACACAAACCACAAGAAGACCTTAGTCAATGCCCAGAAAGCAAACAGCAAACACAGCCAGCTTTATGGGTGGCAGTGAGCGCCGAGAGGCTTGTCATCCCTTCACATCTGAGATTAAATTTGGCTGTTAAGAGACATTCGTTGGTGATCTTGATTTGGTAACTTTCTGAGATGATCTATAAGAAGGTAACTGGCTGTGGGTATTGTATTAGTCAGTGCTCTCTAGAGTCACAGAACTTATAGAATGTCTCTCTATATCGAGGCAATTTATTGTAATGACTTAGAGTCTGTAGTCTAACTCACCCAACCATGGGCAGGTGTGGATGGGAAGTCTGAGAATCTTGTAGTTGCTCAGTCCCATAATGCTAGTTGTTTCAGTTGGTCTTCTGTAGAAGTAGATTCCAACAGATGTGCTGGTAAGTAAGTGCAAGTATGTGAAGAAAGAGTGAATCTTCCTTCTTCCAATGTCCTTATGTAGGTCTATGGCAGATAGGTGTGCCCAGATTAAAGGTGTGTACCACCACGCCTAGATCTGGGACTTGCTTGTCCCAGGCTGACCTTGAACTCAGAGATCTCCTTGCCTCAGTCTCCTGGAATTAAAGGTGTGTACTGCTTTGCCTAGGTCTAAGCTTTTCATGGCCACTATGCCTCAAGATCTCCATGCCAAGATCCAGGTCAGAAACTTGTGTCTTCCAACCTCAAGGTCTGGATCACAGATGAGCCCTCCAATTCTGGATTGTAGTTCATTCCAAATATAGTCAAGTTGACAACCAGGAATAGCCATTACAGGTGTGATGCCTTTTTTTTTTCTGTGTATTTTCTAATTAAAGCCTCAAAGTAATTGTAACTCCAAGGTGACTACATGAGAAAAAAAATCTAACCAGTTGATTGAAATTGTGTGGTCAAGACTGGAATCCTGGTCTCCTAATCCCATCAGACCCCTTTTATCCACTCTAGTAATTGTCTGTCTGTCTGTCTATCTTTCTATTCATACCCTTTTATCCACGCTCTGCCTCAGTGTGTTATGCTTTCTCCTATACCTCTTCGTTAATCTACTGACAGTCTCTCCCCAGGAGAAGGCAAAGCATCTGTACAATATAACGACAACTTTGCTTTATCACGAGGAACACGTTTTCAAACACAAACCCATGACAGGCACTGTGGCTTAATACATAAAGGTGAATTTTAAAGTTGTCAAAACAGTTCAAGTGGGCATTCATCCCAGATGAGTGGGCCACCTGAGTGGAATTTCAGCTGTCTAGGTTTTTTTGTTTTTTGTTTTTGTTTTTTTTGTTTTTTTGGTTTTTTTGCTTTGGTTTTTCAAGGCATGGTTTCTCTGTGCAGTTCTGGCTATCCTGTTCTGGAACTCACTTTGTAGACCAGGTTGGCCTTGAACTCAGAAATCCACCTGCCTCTGCCTCCCAAGTGCTGGGATTAAAGGCATGCTCCACCACTGCCCGGCTGCTATATAACTTTTCTATTAAGTTAAGGTCATTTCCTTTTGTGTCATTTGCATTTGTGTCTACAATGCCTTGGACTTCCCAGCTTAGAAAGCATGATGATTGTATTTTGAAAAACAGTTCCACCAGTGAGCAATGCTGACACTGTAGAAACTCTGTCAAGGGCCAACTTGAGTTAACCACTCTTGATTTACGCCCTCAGCCCAGGAAACACGGGCTTTCTTTTCTCCACTTCCTGACATTCTGTGAAGTCTGTTGGGAACTCCCTTCTCACCTTATTAATGGTCTCACTGGAACAGTTATTTCAAGTTGCCAATTATCAAGGCTAGCCCATCTATTCAAGTCTGGTTGTAATAGTGCGGCATTTGCTGGCTACACACAGAACATACAATGTCTACAGGCCACGAATTTGGCTACTGACTCTTCTCCATGTACCTCAGAGACTTGGGGCTATGCTTTTGGTTCCTGGGCTGCTAAATGACCATGGATTCTTTATCTCTTGACTCCTTATGGTCCAACTACAGTTAGCTGGAAAGGTGCTGGAAAATATGGCCCTACAGAGTGAGATCCACAAAGTTAGGACATGCTGTGTGGTTCATTGCTCTGTCCTAAGTGGTTAGAAAGTACCTCACAGTCAATAAGTCCTCAAGGATGATAGAGAATGAATGTACCAAGACAGCAACTATAGTCTATGTGGATAGCTGGGGTGGAAAGGGAAGGTGTCAAGGTAAGAGATACAGGACATGAGAACACACACAAGTACAGTCTCGTTTTCCTAGGTATGCCCCACTTTCTAGTTGTATCAGTGAAAGGCCAGATCTCTTTGCAATGATTTTTACATTGGGAAAATTAATTCTGTGGAAGGAAAGGTAATTTTGGTCTCATTTAACACAGTTTTTTTTTTTTCCACTGAGTTTAGTTTTTGAGAGAGTCCTGTAGCCCAGGCTGGTCTCAACTGCTTATGAAGCTAAAGATAGCCTTGAACTTCTGATCCTCCTGCTTCTATACCCTGAGAGTACTACCCTGTCTGACTTTGTTTGGTGCTGAGGTGTGACCTCAGAGCATCACACATGCCAGATAAGCACCAACTGATTTACAGCCCCAGTCTTTTGTTCTCATTTTATAGAAGGGAAACAGAAGGCTGGCACATGGACCTGGACTTAGATCTTCCAAATCCAGCTTCATTAGCCTTTCCTCATCCCTTGCTGAAAAAGCACAGATATATTTCCAAAACTTCAATTCCAGTTTATTTTAGGATGCTGTTTATCTGAACGTGGTATCAAGAAGAATGTAATGTTCATGAATAGGATCTTTTTTTTTGTTTGTTTGTTTTTCGAGACAGGGTTTCTCTGCGTAGCCTTGGCTGTCCTGGAACTCACTCTGTAGTTTGCTGGCCTCAAACTCAGAAATCCTCCTGCCTCTGTCTCCCAAGTGCTGGGATTAAAGGTGTGCGCCACCACCGCCCGGTAGATTTTTTTTTTAAAGAAGATGCAAAACTATTAAAAGTAGAGCTCACTGCAGATTGAATGAGGGGTTTCCCCTCTGTAGTCTTGGCTTATTTTAATAACAAACAAATACACCAACAATTACAAATGTGAGTAGCATGAGACAGTCAGAGTCAGCAGTAGAAGAGGAAAGAGGTGTATGTGTCTCCACATATCCCTCAATAGCACAGTGGGGCAAATCATCCTAGAACACCTATGTGCTTCTGGAGGGACACACCCTCTATACAGACTCTTTTTTTTAGATCATGAGATGGCTCATGGCATAAAGGCATTTGCTATGCAACTCTGGTATCCTGAGTTTGATTACTGGAGCCTACATAGAGGTGGAAGGAGAGAACCAACTTCACAGAACTATCCTCTAACCTCACTCAGTCCATAGGCTGTGGGGTATGTAAGGTGGGGCGTGAAAGCACATGCACACACATGCACACATGCACACACATAGGCACACTCATGGGTGTGCGTTCACACACACACACACACACACACACACACACAGTTAGACTAATACAGAACTACAGTATTCTTTCATATCGCCATCTGTCACCCTCTTCTGACCACCCTACCCTCCCATCCTTAAAAGTACCAGTTCAAGTTCTGTTTGCTTTCCTCCTGTGCCTTGAGGACACGACCTGGCTTGATATTTATTATGAGGTGATACTTCTGAAAGCAATCTTACCTATCCTCTTCACTTCATGTGCTTTCCAAACACGCTAATCCTTTAAAGAGTTGCTCCACAGCAGGCTGTCCTCACCCATTAATCATAAACCTCACAACTTTTTTTTTTTAAAGATACGAGAATACTGTGTGGGCTGTAGTTGAAAAGAAAACAGAAGCAGGAGGAAGCGGGAAGGAGGAGGTGGTAGGGGAGGAGGAGGGGGAGGAGGGAAGGAAAGAAGGAAGGAAGGAAGGAAGGAAGGAAGGAAGGAAGGAAGGAAAGAAGGAAGGAAGAAAGGAAGGAAGGAAAGAAAGAAGGAAGGAAGAAAGGAAGGAAAACCAAAACACTGCCAAAGCAAAATCAAGGCTCTCAGATTTAAAACAGTGAATAAACATCCCATCAGTGAAGACTCGGGGACTGCAAGACCCAAGATGAATTTCATCAGCCGTTCCTTCTTGTTCAGTCCCAGGGCAGCTAAAGCTGTAACAGAGCATTCCTGGGTAGCCCATGAAGGATGTGGAGGACTTTACAGCAGGAGAGATGAGGCTCACAGCACAGGAGGAGGAGGTGATTAGACCAGGAGAATAAACAGTAATTACTAGTAAGTCTCAGCCTCAGCTTCACTCCCATTCTCTTGGGATACCAGCCAGTCTCCTCTGTTGAACCACCCTGGTAACAAAGAGCACCTGCCTCTGACTGGAGTCCAGTACATCACCATGTCTGCCCTGGCACGGTTGGCTCCTACCACAAGGCAGTACGTGTGACCTTGAAAGAGTCCAGCCACACATAAACAAAATAAAACCAAACCCAAACCAAACCCATAACTTTATCTCTTACTAGGTGTAAGAGTTACTTGTGTTTTAAAAATGATCACATTTGGGCAGATAGCTTCTTGTAAGATTTTGTTTCAGTACTCAGAGAAAATGTCTTTTTATGCTGCCTCTTACATGGTATCAGAGTTGGATGTTGTGTTCTTAAAATCATTAATCCTGTCATCGATTTCTTCTCCTTTTAACCACTGCCTTAAAATGCCTTTTTCCTAGAAAGCAGGAAAGAATATTTAAAGTTCTCCAATTTCATGTCAACTTCAAGATGAGCTCAGTTGACATTTCAATTCCACGACATTACAGAAAGTAAGGTTTTCCTTCTTTTAGAAACATGAAGCACCCCCCCCCCCACACACACACACACCTCCCTACTCCACCCCAGCTTCCTTGCCAGAATCCATCCCATGAGGAAGTGGACTGGTTACAAGGGAAAGCTAGAAGTTGCTTCCTGATTCCACAGTTGCTCTTTCATCAAAACAAAACAAACAAAACAAAAACGAACACACACATTCATCACACACACACACACACACACACACACACACACACACACAAACACTCCTAACACTCTTGTCATTTCCAAGAATGACCAGAAGTG
Source organism: Montemys delectorum (assembly GCA_019843815.1). NCBI lineage: Eukaryota > Metazoa > Chordata > Mammalia > Rodentia > Muridae > Montemys > Montemys delectorum. The sequence continues at coordinate 25,302 of JADRCD010178826.1, forward strand.
GGCACTATGGGCTGTAATGTATATTTCCTTTATTTCCTTGTGTACCAGCTATGTTCTGTAAGAACCCCATCTTCCAGGCTTTCAATATTACCAGTCAATACCCTCACTGGATAGATATAAGCTAGAAATCTGATAAGCAAAAATTGGAATATTTACTTTGAACTGATATTAGATCATAAAAGCTAAGTATGTCTTTCCCTCTATTTATTACAAAGCCAGGGAGACTTTAACTTAGACTAAATCAGTCAAAAAACAAAGAACTGCCAGATTAACCAAAGGCAAACCTGCTAGGGGGGCATGGACAAAGAATGACAAGCTACTGCCAACATTGATTCGTGTGAGGCAAAATCAGGATTGGAGCATGAAGCCATCCATTTCTACCTTTGCTACTGTATTTTGGCTGTGATTAGTCAAATTTAAAAATGCCTTTCATTGTCATTACTTCCCTGTATGTAAAAACCAATCTGATATGTAAAGTGTAACACTCTTACGAACAAACCAGAAGAAAATAGATCTTACAGATGAAGGAACTGGTAAATATTTCAAAGAAATGGAAAAAAGAAAAAGAAAAAAGAAATAAAAGAAAAAGAAAAAAAGACTAACCTTGGAAATAAAAAAAAAAGAAAGGAGAGAAATAGAATTTTGTAAAAGAAAAAAAAAAAAAACAAAACAAACAAACCCAACAGCCATATTTGCTCATCCAGAGAAACTGTTCAAAAACTGGGAAGGAAAGCTTCAGATCCAAGAGAAAGCAGCCATAATACCCATGTTTGTCAAAGGAATGACATTCAAAATGTGTAATAGATTCTGACAACTCAGGGATAAAAGATGAGCAGGTAGCTGAGCAGTTGTGGTGCACACCTTTAATCTCAGCACTCGGGAGGCAGAGGCAGCCGGATCGATGTGAGTTCAAGGCCAGCCTGGTCTACAGAGCTAGTACCAGAACAGCCAAAGCTACACAAAAGCAACCCCATCTTGAAAACCAAAATGATGAACAGGAGCCCTGAGCACTTTAAAAATGTGGCTGTCTGGAAGTACAGAGTGATACTACTCCTCGGAAGTTCTCAGAAACCATTACATCAAAACTACCAACGATGACTCCTGAGATGGCAGAGTGAAAATTGATGAGCAAGCACACCAAACGCTGGGAAGGATTCCAAGTTAATGAACCCATGTGTGTTACTTTTCCGAAAGATACAACAGCTTCTTTAGACATCGTTTGGCAAGCTGTCTGAGAAAGTGCATCCTCTCATGATGTGCTGAAAAATGAGAAGCGGCTGAAGTGTCCAGTAAATGGGTCCATTTATATGTAGCACAGGCTACTTCATCAACCAACAGGCAGTCAGAAGGACCACACCAGGGCAGGACGAGTGAATAGTAAATCATGATTTACTGTTCATGGGGCCCCGCCACCACACATGGAGTCTTAGGCAAGCAAGACTGATCTGAGGAGAGGAGGAATAGACTGGCAGCTGCCTGGAGTAGGGATGAGGGGAGGGAACAGGAGCAACAGAGAATGTGGAGGTTTGTGTGGTGTCTTAGTTAGGGTTCTCTAGAGTCACAGAACTTAGTCTCTATGTAATAAAGGGATTTATTGATGACTTACAGTTTGTAGTCCAACTCCCAACAATCAACTCCTAACAACAGTCGCGGCAGCAGCTGTGAATGGAAGTCCAAGGATCCAGCAATTGCTCAGTCCCACAAGGCAAGCAGGCGAAGCAGAGAGAGCCTTTCTTCTTCTAATGTCCTTATATAGGTCTCCAGCAAAAAGTGTGGCCCAGGTTAAAGGTGTGTGCCACCACACCTTTAACCCCAGATGACTTTGAACTCATAGAGCTTTTTATGTTAATCCTATGGGATTCGTAGCCACTATTCCTCAAGGTCTCTATGCCAAGATTCAGGTTAGAAACTTGTATCTCTCAGCCTCTGGATTAGGGCCACAGGTGAACCTTCTAATTTTGGATTGTAATTCATTTCATATGTAGTCAAGTTGACAACTAGGAATAGCCACTACATGTGGTGAAAAGAAAGCTCTCAATAACTCGGTTGTGTGTGATGGCTGTTAAGATCTTAATCTCAATTTATATAGTACAGACTTATAAAATGTAGGTTAGCATAGGGAGGCCGTACCCAAACAAAGATTCACTGATACAAAGAACAGAGTAAATTAACCTCAAACGCTATGGTCCATAAAGGAATCCAGACACGAAGAGGACAGGTGGAGCAATTTCATTCATACCTTGTCCCAAGGCAGGCAAAACTACAACATTTCATGTTGACTGAAACCAGAACGTGGAGGTTGGGAGCTAGGAAGGGGGAACAACTATATGAGGGCAGTTTCTGGGGCATACATATCCTGTACCTCAAAGAGCTAATTACAAGGAAGGGTATAATTACAAACAAACTTAAATCTGTTCTCTGTGTTGGAAGTAAGTTACACCTCGGTATGATGAAAGGTGGCCTCCTCTCCCTCATTCAAAGCATTTTTACAGTGGCCCCTCCATTTTTCTTACAAGTACAGTGACTGCAGTTATTCCAATTCACATGAAAGCAGGGCCCCTATAGGAATGGAAAACTGAAAACTGTCTTCGTGCTTGGGTTTGGCCTAGAAAATGCAGAGTGGAAATAGTAGCACAAGTCAGGTCCAGGACAAGTGGAGAAGCCTGAGTTGTAGTCCCTTGATATCCTTCAGATTAATTCAGAGAGACCAAGTACTTCTCTCTTCTGTGTCCTGACTTTGGGACTGGCCTGAGACTCACTTCTGCATCTTTGAGCGAGCTGCAGAGCACAGCTAGCTGACTGACCCTTCCGCTTGTGAGGAAGGTGGTTCCTCAAGAGCCACGATGGCCCATTCCTGCCTGGCCCTTCCCAGAAGGCTGAATGCTCCAGAGCCCACACTCCTCACCCTCTGTGGAATCCTGGTAAGTAAAACAAACACCTAGGCTCAGGTCTTTCCCTAACACAATGGTTAGAAAGGTCTACAGATTCAAAACAACGTCCCAAACAGCCTATGTTCTGAAGAACACTGTGCTAAGTCACTTACACTCTGAGAAAACTATAGGAAGGAGGCTCAAAGTCATGCCAACCTTCATGCCAACTCCCAGGCTTCACTGATGGGAAGCATTCCACACAGGTTTAAAAGGTATGAATCGGGCTCAGATATTCAATAAACAATAAATAATAATAATAACTAAATAAGTAAATAAAAATAAAAAATTTAAAAACTCAATTAAAAAAAATTGGTTCTACTTTGGTTCAAAGCCACCGTCAAATTACACGTATAGTGAAAGCACGCGCACACTTCGGATTCTGTTCCATCATGTATGGTAGTGCTCTTTTTATTGGCTCTACCATTTCCCCATCATGTTTATTTGCCACATGTCCATGGTTTGGCCCAACTGCAAGGAGATGTCTAGTCTAACAAGGCTATAAAAGGGGTGAGCAGCTTAGCTTCTAGCCAGCCAATCAAACCTTACCATGGACGTGACTGTGTGAGGACCTGGAATGACGGTGGGGGAAATATTGTGTTTTAGGAAAAAGAAAAAGTATAGCTGGGTCCATCTATCCTATAACTCCATATTGTAGCAAACGATAACTTTGTGAAAAAATTCTTGCCTATAGGTACGCACAAACACTTTACCTAGGAAAGGGAAAATATTCTTCTCTCATAGAAATTAGTTTTAGGGCTGGCAAGATGGCTCAGAGGGTAAGAACACAGACTGTTCTTCTGAAGGTCCTGAGTTCAAATCCCAGCAACTTCATGGTGGCTCACAACCACCCGTAATAAGATCTGACACCCTCTTCTGGTGCATCTGAAGATAGCTACAGTGTACTTATTTATAATAATAAATAAATCTTTGGTCTGGAGCTAGCAGGGACTGAGCGAGCAGGGTCTACCATATCAAGCAGGGTCTACTGGAGCGAGAGGGGCAGACCAGAGAGAGCAGGGTTGACCCGGTGAGTAGAGGTCCTAAAAGTCAATTCCCCACAACCAGATGAAGACTCACAACTATCTGTACAGCTACAGTGTGTACTCGTATACATAAAATAAATCTTTAAAAAAAAGAAATTAGTTTCAATTATCCCAGTTTGCATTTCATTATTCAATATTCAATATCCCTGCTCCATTCGTGTACCCATTCTCGGGAATCTCTTTCCATTTGACTCTCTTTTACTAGTAACCTCCCTGGTAACTTAGCATCATTAACATGTTTATCTTTATGTCTTCTTGACTCAGCATTTAATAACTAGAAGCTATTAAACCGTCTAATCTTTCTTAACTGCAATGTCTCCCAAGCTGGGGCTTTTATGTTTTGTTCGGTCTCCTCCTTTTTTCACTGGGGTTGAGGGTGCTGTGGCAGTGTAGGTCAGTGGAAAGAGCTTGACTTTGAAATCTGAACCTCATGTGTGTTTCTCCTGGCTCCAGCTGTGCTTGGGTCACTTGTATTCGTGTATTCCATACAGATTAGCTCAGTCAGATGACTCAGGTAAAGGCACTCACTGGCTGTGGAAGTATTCCATCTAGCTCTTGGCACATGACAGCTGAGACCACTTCTCATCATGCAAGCACAGATAAACAGATTCTACCAGAACTGTAGATGTTTCTGGGCTCTTACAGTTTGAGGATGGATTTCAAAGAGGTGGACAGCAGAAAACTTTATGTTAACAGCGAGGGGTTCGGGAGCAGAGTAATAATTCATCTTGGACTATTTATGCTTGTTAGATAAAACAAATTAAAGAAGGCCATCGTAACAAGTGGCAGCACTAGGCCCCCACAGACTGGCTGACTATCAAGAGTCATTCATGCCAAAGTCCTTTGTTACTATGGAGTAGCAAAGCTGTTAGCCGAACACAAAGTTCCCTCTGAGTTAATACTTACAGAAAAGTAGTCACCTACAGTTAACTTACCACATATTTCCTATTCTTCTGCCTCTGTCACTGCCAGACAGTAACCCTGAAATGACCTCTATAGTCTCCACTCTTTCTACCAAACTACCTCTTTTGCTCAGCCCACGGGAGCACTACTTTATGCAATGAAGTGTCTTTTCTAGAACCCTTTTGGAGCATTAAACTAAATCGCTCAAATGGTGTCCTTTGACATTCCTGAATTCTCGAGTTGTATTTTCTATTACAGAATTTACTCCATTAGCAAAACTGACTGAACAAAGTTGGTATGTCCATTTCTGCTACTACCGAGGCAACACGAAGAAAAACATATTTGAAAAATTAGTTAATGTCTTAGTTACTTAAAATGTATGTTTAATGCAAAAATGCCGTTTGCCTTGGGAGACAACGTTGCGCGCGGATCCTGGTAGAACCAGGACTCTTTCCAATTTTAGAAAACATTTTCTTAGGAGGGAACACTGACCTGATAGATGTGCGGTTTTGTTTTCGTTTCCATTTAAATAGTTCTCAACAGTCTTGGTTCTTTTAATTTCAAAGTTCGCCTTTCCTTTCCTCTTTTGGAGATAACTTTTCATTTCCTGGCTTGGGATTTGGCTTTCTGTGCTAACATTGCTTTTTAGCTAAAACCTGGGAAGCTGGGTGTGACCATGGCAGCAGCTGGCACAAGAACAGATGGTATTTTTTACTTAATCTGCTCTTAGGGAATCCAGGAAGACCACGTTGGGTAGGTTTCAGCAGGCCAGGAAAGCAGCAGGCTGACGGTCCCAGAAAGAGAAGCCCGCTTGTTTGCAGGCTGGCGCATGCGTAAGGCGGCTGTGCAGGCTCCTCCGCTGTCTCCCACCCCCACCCCCGCCTCCCCTCCGGGAGTGGAAAAGCGGGCGGCCCAGGATTCCTGGATTTTCTTTAATTAACCTCCGTGGGACGTCTTACCTATGGAAGCGGGTGCTGCTCACTTGCCCCGGATATCTAGCACTTTCAGCTACGTGGGTCGGCGATCTCAAGTAAAGATGGACTTGGTCACCAGGTCACTCCCGCTGTACCAAAGGCCGCGCCCGCCCAACATATGCTAATGAAGCCCCCAGGTCTTTGACACGGAGGCTAGGAAACGAAGTCCCTGAGCCAGTTGATAAAGGGCTAAAAAAGTGAAGCCAGTACCTGAAAAGAGCAACTTCAAGCAATACCCTGCCTCTCCCTGTCTGAGTAGTAGGGCAAGATGAAGGGGAACCAGGT
>JADRCD010178828.1:0-21827 GCA_019843815.1 Montemys delectorum
ATCCTCTACTATACACATGCTGCCAAAACAATCAGTCCCACCATGTATAGTCCTTGGTTGGTGGTTGAGTCCCTGGGAACTCTGAGGGTACTAGTTAGTTCATATTGTTGTTCATCCTAAGGGGCTGCAAACTCTTTAGCTCCATAGGTCCTTTCTCTAACTCCTTCATTGGGGACCATGTACTCAGTTCAATGGATGGCTGTGAGCCTCTACATCTGTATTAGTCAGGTATTGTCAGAGCATCTCAGGAAATAGCTATATTTAGGCTGGCTTGTCCTTCCTTCAGTCTCTGCTCCATAGTTAATCTCTGCAACTCCTTCTGTGGGTATTTGGTTCCCCCTTTTAGGAAGGAATGAAATGTCCACATTTTGGTCTTCCTTCTTCTAAAGTTTCTTGTGGTTTGTGGGTCTTTCTTCCTGTATTCCAAACTTCTGGGCTAATAATCACTTATCAGAGATTGCATGTCATATGTGTTCTTTTGTGATTAGGTCACCTCATTCAGGATGATACTCTCCAGATCCATCCATTTCCCTAAGAATTTCATAAATTCATTGTTTTTAATATCTGTGTAGTACTCCATTGTGTAGATTTACCACAATTTCTGTATCCATTCCTCTGTTGAGGGACATCTGGGTTGTTTCCAGTTTCTGGCTATTATAAATAAGACTGCTATGAACATGGTGGAGCATGTGTCCTTATTACATGTTGGAGCATCTTTTGGGTATATGCCCAGGAGTAGTATAGCTGGGTCCTCTGGTAGAACTATGTCCAGTTTCCAGAGGAACCGCCAAACTGATTTCCAGAGTGGTTGTACCAGTTTGCAATCCCACCAGCAATGAAGTAGTGTTCCCCTTTCTCTACAACCTCTCCAGCATCTGCTGTCACCTGAGTCTTTTATTCTAGCCAATCTGACTGGTATGAGGTGGAATCTCAGAGTTGTTTTGATTTGTATTTCCCTAATGACTAAGGATGTTGAACATTTCTTTAGGTGCTTCTCAGCCATTCGGTGTTCATCAGTTGAGAATTCTTTGTTTAGCTCTGTTCCCCATTTTTAATAGGGTTATTTAGTTCTCTGGAGTCTAACTTCTTGAGTTCTTTGTATACATTGGATATTAGCCCTCTATCAGATATAGGGTTGGTAAAGATCTTTTCCCAATTTGTTGGTTGCTGTTTTTGTCCTATTGACAGCGTCTTTTGCCTTACAGAAGCTTTGCAACTTTATGAGGTCCCATTTGTCAATTCTTGATCTCTTCAGGAAATTTTCCCCTGTGCCTATTTGCTCGAGGTTCTTCCCCACTTTCTTTTCTATTAGTTTCAATGTATCTGGTTTGGTGTGGAGGTCCCTGATCCACTTGGACTTGAGCTTTGTACAAGAAGAAAAGAATGGATTGATTTGCATCTTTTCTACATGTAAACTGCCAGTTGAGCCAGCACCATCTGTTGCAAATGCTGTCTTTTTTCCACTATATGGTTTTAGCTTCTTTGTCAAAGATCAAGTGACCATAGGTGCATGGGTTCATTTCTGAGTCTTCAAATCTGTTCCATTGATCTACCTGCCTGTCACTGTACCAATACCATGCAGTTTTTATCACAATTGCTCTGTAGTACAGCTTAGGGTCTGGGATTGTGATTCCACCTGAGGTTCCTTTATTGTTGAGAATAGTTTTGGCTATCTTGGGTCTTTTGTTGTTCCAGATGAATTTTGCAAATTGCTCTTTCTAAGTCTGTGAAGAATTGAGTTGGAATTTTGATGGGGATTGCATTGAATCTGTAGATTGCCTTCGGTAAGATGGCCATTTTTACTATATTAATCCTGCCAATCCATGAGCATGGGAGATCTTTCCATCTTCTGAGATCTTCGATTTCCTTCTTCAGAAACTTGAAGTTCTTGTCAAACAGATCTTTTACTTGCTTAGTTAGAGTTACACAGAGGTATTTTATATTATTTGTAACTACTGTGAAGGGTGTTGTTTCCCTAATTTCTTTCTCCGCCTGTTTATCCTTTGTGTAGAGGAAGGCCTCTGATTTACTTGAGTTAATTTTATATCCAGCTACTTTGCTGAAGCTGTTTATCAGGTTTAGGAGCTCTCTGGAGGAATTTTTGGGGTCACTTAAGTATACTGATTTTTTTTTTAAATCCAGAAAATAGCAATGACATTTACTGAACCTATGTATTTATCCTTCAAGGATTAATGGACTCCTCTTGGAGGTGGGGAGGCACAGACCAGCTCACCTGTGAAAGGCATATGGGAGTAAGATAAAGCTGCCATATAAATAAATGATACATCAGCAATCGACCAAGCCAATAGACAAGAGTGGCTTTCTCTAGCAGCCCAGAAAGTACAGGAAGCAGCAGCAGCCAACCTCTGGACTGGGCTAAGGGTGTTGAAGGAACTGAGATGTGGTTATGCAGACAGTCTGCGAGCCTGCTCACAGGTCACAGCACGAACCCAGACACACCAAGCAGGACCTCAGCTCTCATCCTGAGTCCCAGACGTCGGCAGAGCAATTTGAGCCAGTAGCACCCTGAGGACAAGAGCAAAAACTCCAAACCCAGCTCGATCTCTGACTAGATGGATATACATGGGGGCCTTAAAGAGGAAGAGGTATGGAGTTTCCACTCATAAATATTCACTTTATTCTTCACTATTCTTCACACAATGTCCAGTGTTTAATGATTAAGAAAAAGCAATCGGTGTGGCCAGGCTCTAATGGCCCAATGTTTATAAATCAACTATTATTATTATAATGATGATGATGGTGATGGTGATGGTAATGATGATGACGATGACGATGATGATGATGATGATGATGATGAATGATGTTAAAACTTCTCCTAGATGATGTGGACAGCACTATTCATGTGCAAATGTTATATTACTGGACTTGGCAATGTGTCTCCCATATGGTACTTCATGAGGACGTGAAGGGAATCATGGGAAGAACCCAATGTTTGGCACTGTGGGGGCGGGCAGGAAAGGCCATTGGTGAAGGTGCAGCTTCAGCTACAGTGAAGACCCCTCCACTTGAGGGGTGCTAAGGAGATGCTGGGACCATGGGCTGTCTATCGAAGACAGACAGGGGCATGTGTGGAATGGAGCTGTTCTGAGCCCATAAGACTGAGTATGTTGCAGACAGCAAAGCCCAAGAACAGTAACAGTTCAGTCCCTTTGGAACCAGAAGACCAGGAGTGAGTTCCACATTTGAGCTTCTTACGCCGTAGGGCGTGGGTTTGGGCTTGATCTGGTTGTGACTGTGCTCCGACTTTCCCTCTTTGAATAGAAAATATCTAATTTATTTTGTTTTATCTTACAGGATCCTGCAGTTAGGAGACTTTAGATATTTTAAAAAGACATTTGACTTTTAAAATGTTAATCTTTATTAAGATTGTGAGATTTTAAAAGTTCCGTATTTTACATTATCTGCCAACTGTTGAATGAATAAGTACAGTATAGTACAAAGATATACACAATAGACTCTCTTTAGACATAAAAAATAAAATAATGCAGTTTGCAGGAAAACACATGGAACTGATGAGCATCATATTTAGTGAAATAAACCAGATGCAGACTCAGAGAGACAAAGTATGCGTGTTTACTCTCATTTTCTGACATGGAAGTAGAAGGTTAACTCAGAGGGATGGGAGGAAGAATGAGAGCGGGTGTTGAGGGAAGAAAGGCAGAATTATATGATATACATGTGTGTATGTGCATATCATATAATACTGTATGTACATATCTATGTACATATTTATACATATGACAAGGAAAGGGAAAGATGATTACTATCTGCTGGTAGGGTAAGAACCAGGAAACGAGGGAAAGAAAGGAGAGAAGAAGACAAGCTGTGGCTTCTCAAGAGACTCAGGAGGCCAGAGATAGGCCTGGGGGTTGTCAGTGGCTCTTAGCAGGAGGGAGAGAGGAAGGGAGGGACTGAGAGAGGGAAGAAGAAGAAGCAAGAGGAGGGCATGAGCTCTGTCTGGTCTCTGGCCTACATAGAGATCCATTTAAGAACACAGGGACTCCCTCTAGCCACAAAGGATCAATACACAGGGACTCCCTCTAGCCACAAAGGATCAATACACATTGACAGATTTTGTAGCCAGCGCTAAAGGGAACCTCATAGCGGCCCTGCTCATTCTGCTGACAAGGACAGAGAGTGTGAGCCACACTTAAACACGGTAGCCAGAATCAAGTTGAAACTGAGACAGAGGCATCTTCATTCCCCCACAGGCTGAGCTCACTCTGCACCATCATTGGCTAAAAGGGACAAGGAATGATCACTTTAAAGTTGAGGTTTAAGGGACAAGGGACGGTTACTTTAAGGTTGAGTTTTAAAGCTCTGAACTGTACAGAAACTGTGCAGTTTTTCTGTGCTCTCTGAATGTGACTGGAAGCAAGTTGTTCTAGTTGGATTTCTGTTGCCGTGATAAACACCGTGATCAAAAACAACTTGGCAGGGATTGGGGGTGAGGGGTGGGGAGCGATTTACTTCAGCTTACGCTTCCAGGTAACAATCCATCACTGAGTGAAGTCAGAGCTGGAACTCGAAGAAGGGACCTGGAGTAGAAACTATAGCAGAAGGTTGTTACTATTTTGCTCTTTGACCTTGCTTAGATAGTTTTCTTATATAGGCCAAGACTGTCTGCCTAGGGATGACGCTGCCCACAGTGGACTTGGCCCTCCTACATCAATGAGCAATTGAAGCAATGCCTCATAGGCCAGTGTGATCTAAGAAACTCCTAGTTTTCCTCTTCCAAGGTGATTCAAGGCTGTATCAAGTTGACACTGAAAACCAACCAGCACACAAGTCATGTGTGCACATGCTCAGTTTCTAACTGAGTGGAGCTCAAGATGAGATTGAAATAATGATAAACAACAATTTTAATAGATTTCCATCTGCCCACGCAGCTTGTGACTAAAACCTTGTCCCTACCTCATGGAGTGGAATGAGTTAAGTCTGTGGATGATACAATATTGAAAAATCTATGCCTATCGCAAGGAAGCCACCAGGCAGCCCGCACAGTTCTGCTGTTGTGCTTGGAGGTGTTTGTGAGCTCTATCTATGACAGCACAACCTCGAATATGCCCAATATTGCGGAAAAGCATGAGCTTTAGGAGAAGAGGCACACAGCCCTGGCTTAGGCCCCAGATGGCCAAGAACTGACCAGATACTTCACATGCAACTACTTCCTTCCCAGCGTAATCCATCTTAATGATATTTGACTTTTGTTTGCTATGAAAATGAAGTTGTTTGGAAATATAGAAAGTGCTAGAATGGAAGCCAAGCTAAATGTTGGTATCAGCCAGGCCATGCTTCCCTTATGAGAAAAGCCACTCCAAGTAGCTCTTCTGGCTTCCAGCGATCCTTGCCTCAATGTCAGGGGAAAAGCCTGGCTCCTGGGGTGGGAGTTAGTGTGCCTAAGCTGAGGAAGCTGGGATCCAAGCAGGATGTGAGGTAGCTTCAGATAAGGATCCCTGCAAAGAAACTTGTGCTGAGCAGCAACCCATTCCAACCTCTCCCTTTGGTGTGGGTGATGCCAGAGTGCTTTACAGAGCATTTGACTTGCATCTCAGTCATCCAGAGCTGCCTCAGTTTCTCCACGAACCTCTTACACTTTCCAAATCTATGGGACTTAGAATGACATATAGTTCAGAACAAGCTGGTACCCCGGGTTATTATAGTAAATGCTAATCAGGGCCTGTTTTCTGGCACTTGGAGAATATATGAATATACATCCATCCAGGTCAGATAAATAAGATATAAGGCAAATGATAAAATGCAAATAAACCAAAAAAATTAATGTGAAACTACTCTTGGGGATTTGTCATTAAAGCCATACACTGGGCTGACTGGTGGTAGGGAACTTCATACCTGTGCTCATTGTGCTCCTTAAACGCTGGAGGGTCACTCAGGCCATACACAGTCATGGTATGGACCATAGGTTCTGATCAGATGCTAGACGATCTATATCCTGCACTGTCCAAGAAGGACAGCCACTGAAGGTAACATTAGTATACATGATGGTTTGAACGGGATGACCCCCAAAGGCCCATGTATTTGAGCATTCGGTCCTCAGTTGGTGGAACTATTTGGATCAATGTTAGGAGGTAGGACATGGTTGGAGGATGTGTGTTACTAGAAACTTTAAACTTGAGTATTTAAGACCCAGGCCGTTTCTTCTTGCTGTCCTTACATTGTGTTTTTAATTCAAGATGTGAGCTCTCAGCATCCTGGTCCAGCCCCATGCCTATGTGGTTGTTGCTTGCTGTCATGCTATCTCCACCTCATGGACTCTAACATTCAGGAACCATGATCTTGAATAAATTCCTTCTTCCGTATGTTGCCTAGGCCATGGTGTTTTATCACAGCCACAGACAAGTAATCAGTGCAGCAATGTCTTTTGCAAATGCTATTCTTGCCACTGGGTTTGGAGATTTCTGGTTTCCTATTGACATCTTGCCATGAATAATTCACCGTGTGTGTGTGTGTGTGTGTGTGTGTGTGTGTGTGTGTGTGTGTGAACACCACATATTCATATGCCTGCAGAGGCCTGCAGAGAGTATCCAATCCCCTTGGAGCTGGAGTTACAGGCAGTTGGGAGCCACCTGAAATGGATGCTAGGAACCTAGCTTGGGTCGTCTGGAAGGGCAGCACATTCCTAGCAGCTGAGCCACCTATCAGTTAACTTTTTATCAGCGCATCCTGCACTGGCATTGGTGAAGACCACTCTCCCGTTTTAAAGGGCCGATGGCTTGTGACACCAGTTTACCAAGGGCTGTAAGACAAAGATTCCCATCTTCCTTTAAGGGAAAGGGAAAATGTACATGTAAATAAAGAAAATACCTAATTAAAAAAAATCTGTTTTTAAATATGAACAAATTCAGATAACTTGAAATCATGTAACTTTTCTCATCCTAATGCAATAAAAGTTAAAAAAAAAAAAAAAAGACAAAGATTCCCATCTTCCTTTAACATGGCTACTTTACTCATTAGTGAGAAGAGGCTTCTTGCAATAAATGTTCCCACCACTTAGTAATCCCACAAGCCTGGGACTGACTGATTATTTATTTATTTATTTATTTATTTATTTTTGTTGTTGTTGTGTTGTTGTTATTTTTTTAAAAGCAGTTATGGAAAACAGGCAGAGTGAGGAAAAGAGAGGATTTGCTTTTGTAACTGTTGATGATCACGACACAGTTGATAAAATTGTTCCGAAATACCACACTATTAACGGGCATAATTGTGAAGTGGAAAAAAAAGGCTCTTTCTAAACAAGAGATGCAGTCTGCTGGATCACAGAGAGGTCGTGGAGGCGGATCGGGCAACTTTATGGGTCTCGGAGAAAACTTTGTAGGTGGTGGAGGAAACTTCGGTCGTGGAGGAAACTTTGGTGAGAGAGGAGGCTGTGGTGGTGGAGGTGGTGTCAGCAGAAGTAGCTATGGAAGTGATAGTGGTGGATATAATGGATTTGGAGATGTTGGTGGCAACTGTGATGGTGGTCCTGGTTACAGTAGTAGAGGTGGTAGACCAGGATACGGGAACCCAGGTGATGGTTATGGTGGTGGAGGTGGAGGAATGAAGGAGGAAATTTTGGTGTAGGTAACTATGATGGTGGGAACTATAATGACTTTGGAAATTATAGTGGACAGCAACGATCAAATTATGGACCCATGAAGGGGAGCAGTTTTGGTGGGAGAAGCTCAGGCAGTCCCTATGGTAGTGACTATGGATCTGGCGGGGGGCGGGGGGCAGAAGTGGTGGATATGGTAGCAGAAGGCTTTCAAATAAAACAGAAACGGCTACAGTTCTTAGCAGGAGAGAGCTCGAGGAGTTGTCAGGAAAGCTGCAGGTTACTTTGAGACAGTTGTCCCAAATGCATTAAAGGAACAGTAAAAATCTGCCACAGAAGGAACGATGATCCATAGCCAGAAAAGTTACTGCAGCTTAAACAGGAGCCCTTCTTGTTCAGGACTGTCACAACCATGGTGTGCAAAAGTACAGCTAAGGATTAGTGCAATGTAGCATCGATTAGATGTGCATTCCTGAGGTCTTTTATCTGTTGTAGCTTTGTCTTTTTCTTTTCTTTTCATTACATCAGGTATATTGCCCTGTAAATTGTGTCAGTGGTACTAGGAATAAAAAAAAAAAACTAAGGAATTTTTAACTTTTCAATATTTGTGTAGTTCAGTTTTTCTACATTTTAGTACAGAAATTTTAACAAAAAGCAGTTTTGAAGGTGTTCCCTTGTGAGTTAAAAAGTATAGAAGATCATTGTTAATTATTATTTTGTATGAATTTTGCTAAAGGTAACTGTAAAGAAACACCTACTGACTTGCAATTTAAGGAGAATCTATTCTCCCTATTTCCAAAACAATGATAATTGGGTGCTGACATGTGGAGAGAAGATAGATATTTGTATGTTTGCAATGTGTGTTTTAGATAATTAGAACTGGGTAATAAAGAATAGCATATTTGTGAATTTAATAGCTTTAAGATTACTTCAAATGAAAAAGATCTCAAAAGTCAAAAAAATAAAAAGATTTCTTCATTTTATATATATGAGTACACTGAGTACACTGTAATTGTCAGACACACCAGAAGAGATCATCGGATCCCATTACAGATGGTTATGAGCCACCATGTGGGTGTGGGGAATTGAACTCAGGACCTCTGGAAGAACAGTTAGTGTTCTTAACCTCTGAGCCATCTCTCCAGTCCTATTTATTTATTTATTTGTTTGTTTGTTTGTTTGTTTATGTCAAACTTATACACATTCTTGACTGGTTAATGGGGTAGGTGAGAAGAAGGTCAGTAGAAGGACCTCTTAAATATGATGGGGATTTTGTGTTTTGTTTTTATTTGCTTCAGAAAGATGCCTCTTACAGAGGAAGAAGGCTTGGATGTATTTATCCAAACAGTCAATAAGTGCTTTGCGTTGACTGCATAGACACTACGGTAGCTGAAGGTCAAAACTGAGGTGGGCCTTAGCATCGTGGAATTACCAGACAGCAGGGGAAATGGGCATTGATCAGATAACCACACAAATGAGTGAGTGGTGCATAACCATGGGTCCACAGGTCTTCTGGAGGCAACAGTTCTGAGGGAAGGGGGTGGATGTAAGACCAGTGCTCAGTCCCCAGGAGAAGGAATGACACTCCCTAAGGTCCTGGGTTGAGCTGCATGAATCCCAGCTGCAGAAAGTGGATGGGAAAAGCTTGAGAAAAGGGAGCAGAAAGAAGAAATGTAAACTGGGACTAGAGACTGTCGGGCAAACAGGCCACACAGGGCACCAGAGATCATAGCCAGGTGCTCAGGTTTTGTTATCCGAGAAGGGAAAGGTCCCGAACAGTTAAAGCCATGTAGTAGCCAAATGGCTGGGGCCATGATGAGAGGAATCCACAACAACTGGCTTGTATTTAAGGTCATTGGCTGCATAGGTACAGGAAGGACGAGAGCTGGGAAGGCGTAAGAAGAGGGAGACCTGAACACCCCCACTGCTGGCCACCAGAGCCCTGGCAATCATTGGGAAGAAAGACACAAGGTCATTCCAATGTGCTTTCCGCTTTACCTCTGATATGTGCAGATTACAATGTAGCTCACAGAAATTCTCATCTCCTTCTTTCCATACTCTTCCTCCTCCCCTACTCTCCCTCCCCTACTCTTCTTCTTCTTCCTCCCCCTCTTCATTTCCTTCTTCCTGGTAGTTGTGATGTCAACCTCTATGGCCTGCTGAGGTCCCTGCCTAACAGACTTGGGTTCCTGGCCTTTCAAACATACTTTGAGGTACCAAAAAAAAAAATCCCAGCATCTTCACCAGCACCTCCTATTTGACGAGGGTCATGCAGGAGAAATGACCAATGGCTTTAGAACTCATGGAATGTGGCCAGTCAGTTACCACAGTCACAGTGGGTGAGCCTCAGTGTGGCATGACCCCAAGGACCACATATCCTGAGGACTTAGGAGGACCATGAGTCCTGAGGACATCATGCTTTTATGGAGTTCTATTCTGCTTGCTGCCCTCACATCCCTCTTAATCTAAGAATTATATGAAAACTTTAAGGAGGCTTCCAGTCCCTCACTGAGCAGTATTTCTGGCCCTCACAATGATATTTGCTTGATCTCTTTCAGGCATTGCTACTGGAGCAGACTACCCTAGGAAAGAACTTAGAAATGTAGATTGTCAGCGATGACTGCTACCCTTAAGAAAACATTCGGAAAAATAAAATTGTTACTGAAGCTAGGTTGAATGTTTTTACTACTGGTTCTGATGGAGAAGATCTTAGGGAACAATCTGAAGTTCAGAAAGGCACTCATATCAACTAAATTAGGGTCCTTTTATGGTCAGGGAACAAGAACAACGGCAGCACTGGCTGATGTGACTCTCACCGAGGCTGATTTCTGGCGATGACTGATTTCTTATACCCATTTCTGCCCTCAGCTTTCTGATATGGTTTATTTATTAAGAATTGCTCGGGTCCATATGGCGTTGTTTTTGATTCCCATCGTAACTTAAAGGGAAACTTACCCAATGTCCGGAGCCCTTGACGTCCTGCAGATGAAGGAGGAAGATGTCCTCAAATTCCTTGCTGCAGGAACCCACTTAGGTGGCACCAATCTTGACTTTCAGATGGAGCAGTACATCTACAAAAGGAAAAATGACGGTATCTACATCATAAATCTGAAGAGGACCTGGGAGAAGCTGCTACTCGCAGCTCGAGCTATTGTTGCCATTGAGAACCCTGCTGACGTCAGCGTCATCTCCTCCAGGAACACTGGCCAGAGAGCTGTGCTCAAGTTTGCTGCTGCCACAGGCGCCACTCCTATTGCTGGCCGCTTCACACCTGGGACCTTCACTAACCAGATCCAAGCAGCCTTCAGGGAGCCATGGCTTCTAATGGTGACTGATCCTAGGGTGGACCACCAACCCCTCACGGAGGCCTCTTATGTCAACCTGCCCACCATTGCTCTGTGTAACACAGATTCTCCTCTGCGCTATGTGGACATTGCCATCCCATGCAACAACAAGGGAGCTCACTCAGTGGGTCTGATGTGGTGGATGCTGGCCAGGGAAGTACTCCGCATGCGAGGTACTATCTCCCGTGAGCACCCTTGGGAGGTTATGCCTGATCTTTACTTCTACGAAGACCCAGAGGAGATTGAGAAGGAGGAGCAGGCTGCTGCAGAGAAGGCTGTGTTCAAGGAGGAGTTCCAGGGTGAATGGACCGCACCAGCTCCTGAGTTCACTGCTGCTCAGCCTGAGGACGCTGACTGGTCTGAGGGTGTACAAGTACCCTCTGTGTCCATCCAGCAGTTCCAAACGGGAGACTGGAGTGTACAGCCAACCACTGAGGACTGGTCAGCAGCTCCCACAGCGCAGGCCATCGAGTGGGTTGGAGCCACCACTGAGTGGTCCTGAGCTGCTGCAGACACCTGAGTGGAAGGAAAAGTGGAAGGAAAATAAAGTTCCTAAAAGCTGAAAAAAAAAAAAAAAAAAGAATTGCTGATGAGTATAAATGCGTTCTGAGGATTTAAGGTAGATATGACTGATTTTTATACAAAAGTTCAGATTTGTGATTCTTTTAAGATTCTTATAAGATTACTTTAAAGGTAATTAATAAAATAATTACTCCCTTCTCTGTAACCACAAATTTCTGCCTGCCAGTAAGAGAACCTGGCTAAGAAAACCACCTTGCTTGCTCACACTTTGTTAATCTGTAACAAGTCGCTTAGTTACAAATGTATGCGAGTTCTTGGGAATACTTTTTCTTTACCTGTACAATGTAATGTTACTTCTTGTAAAGGTATTGGAGAACATATTGTTTTTCTATAATCATTCACTAGAAGAATACTAAAATGTGATCACATTGTAATTTTATACTACTTGAAATATTTTGCTGGGATGTATAAGGTATGGGAGAAAAAGATAAAGTTATTGGAACATTGTTCCTTCCATCCATCAACTATGTGTATGTATGTATATGTATAAGGTCTGTGTGAGAGCATGTTAGAATTTTGTTTCATCCATCAAATCTGTGTGTGTGTGTGTGTGTGTGTGTGTGTGTGTGTGTGTGTAAAGCTTGTCTCGGTGTGTGTTGGAGCTTGCTCCATCCACCAATTGTGTGTATATATCTATGTATGTGTATGTGTGAAATACTTGGAGCCTATTTACTGGAGCTTTGTCCTAACCATTTAATATGTATATGTCTGTTTGTAGGTCCGTATCTGTATGTATGTATGTATGTATGTATGTATGTATGTGTATGCATGTATGCATGTATGTTATGAAGTTATTGCACTCTGCCCTTTGTTTGATCCACTCAGTGTGTGTGTGTCCTTGCCTTTCTTTCTCCCTACCCCAAGGAGTTAAAAGAGTTCAGAGTTTTTCCGCTGGCCACAGGAAGTGTCAGCCCCTGTTCCCTCAGAGAAAAGTAATTTCTGTAATTGCTGGCTGCCATTGGCAGCAGCCCTTCTCAGTAACTGGACCAACCTCATCAGCCGCTCTCAACACTGACCATCCATCCGACAGCTGCCTGCCTCAGTTTACCCTCTGGTGTCAAAGCTGGCCTTTGTCACTATTCCATCCATAGAATGGGCAGCTTAATCCCATTTTAAGAAAGTCTCCCACCCAATAACTAAACCATAGGTCAATTCTGCACCTCCAGATCCCAGTGCTTCAACCTATGAACCAGCTGGCCTGTGTACCTTGTCCTCAGAGAAGTAGACAGTGTGACCCTGCCAGAGTCAAGCCCTGTGGTTCTGGGGCTTCTTGTTCGATGTCTAGGGCAAGTGGGATTCTATGGGGCTATCTCGGCATCCTTCCGGTATCCAGTGTCAACAAACAGGAAGTCATGGAGGACATCAGGTAATCAGTAGCTCCCACCTGCTCTTCTTTCTCAGGCTTCTGGCACTGGAATTTCCTCCCATCTCTCTTTTTGCAAATAACCAAATGTTGAGTTTTCCTAAATGATCCTGTGGGGTGCACCATCTTTTATTGCTGAGATTCTTAGAGCCATCCCTGCCCTTCAACGTGCTGCCCAAGGGTTGTTGTGAACCACCACAAGGAATGTGAGAGACAGATACTAAGTACAGATGTGGGAAGATTATGTCTTTCTGAATGTCGGGTGGAATTACTTCAAGCCTATTGCCGTAATAACAGCATCTTTGCTTGCTTCCTGAACTTTCTGAGAAAAACAAAACAAAACAATTATAGCATCTTATTCAGGAGTCAATCAGTCTCTATCTCTCTCTCCCTCTGTGTGTGTCTCTGTCTGTCTGTCTCTCTGCTGGCTGTCTCTCTCTGCCTCTCATACACATACTCTCACGTACCCGCACCGCACCTCATGCCCTCCTCTCCCCACAAGATGACTTCTCTGTCTTAGACTCCCTTTCCAGTGAATTGATGCTTTTCTTCCTCCATACGTTCTGTGGGATGAACAGCTAAGCATCTGAACATTGGCTTAGGAAGCAGCTTCTGTTTCCACCCAGAGTCCATCTGTCCCTCAGGCCCACTGTCCCCACCTCCAATGGTTTACTACCCACCATTGCTCCTCTGACCACCCTTTTAGCATTTCCAGACAAGAGTGAAGAATATAATGGAATTTACAGAAGGCTCTAACATAGCATTTTAATTGAACACACCCTGGGGAATTTCATGGAAATATTTCTCGGTGAGTTTCTGTCCCCGACTTTTTCTGGACACATAAGATTCACATCAAAGAGATTCATTAAAAGGAACTGTCTGGTGCCATTTGTGGTTGGGATGGTTTTAAAAGGTCTCAGCTGATTGACAGGTAAGGAACCATCAATTACCAACTAAAAGAAAAAAAGAAAAAATGTGCAGAAAAGAGGAGGAAGAGGGAGCCAGTAACCCAGTGGTATGTGGGGGGACTTCTGAGGAGACTGTAAAGCACTCAGGAAATATGTTGTTCTGGTAAATTCCACTCTCTCCATTGGAAGAACTAACCACAGAACACAACACAGTCAGAAGTGGCCAGCCTTGGGACGGAGGCCTTTGTCTTCATTCCTTGTAAGTCATGGGTGCACAAAGCTTTAAATATCCCTTTGCTAAGAGATCAACTTACACAGGGCTTATGATGGGGAATGAAAGAGCTCGGTCACTTTGGGTGGAAGGTTTAGGGGAGGAAAATTCTCTCTTCACAGTCAATTGTGTCTTTTCTAGAAAATCTGTTTCTGCAGAAGATAATGCCCTACTTTTTGTCACTAAAAAGAAAAAAATGGTGTTTAGCAGTAATTTAAAACAGAATATAATTGTACCACCAAGTCCATAATTACTAAACATGAGCTTGCTGGAGTTACGTGGTGACTGAATACCCCTTCGGATGTTTACGTTACTGTGTATGACTACTTTTCAAAGGCTTTTGTAAAGCCAATATGACCACACTTGGGACTCAGCTTCACCAGACCACCCTGAATAGCGGGGTTTAAGGCAAATCAATGATCCAAGCAAGATGAACCAAAGTGGCAGGGAAAACTACAAAACAGAGAACATGGAAGAGGATGGTTCACATGTTCTAGGTCAGGATATTATAAAGGAGTAGTTCAAATCCCACCTGCATTTGAGAAACCTGATGAGGCCTGTTTTGCGGTGCTGGATGGGACCCCAGGCCCAGTATCTCCTCACTCTTCCTCTTCAGCCCTCCTCGGAACACCCTCGAGCTAAGCCAGTGGTTCTCAACCCGGAGGTTGTTGACCCCTGTGGGGATCAAATATCAGATATCCTGCACATCAGATATTTACATGATGATTCATAGTGGAAGCAAAATGACAGTTATAAAGTAGCAATGAGATAACCTTATGGTTGTGGGTCACCACAGCATGAGAAAATGGATTAAAGGGTCCCAGCATTAGGGAGGTTGAGAACCACTAGTCTAAGCCCATTTGGCAGCTTCTAGAAGCTCCTACCCACCTGTTTGCCACACATATGTGCCATGGCTTAAGAGCAAACATGTCTAACATGTACTTACAGTGACAAGCATTAAGATACTGGACTTAAAAAGTTTCTAACTCCCTATAATGAGAAGTAGCAAAATTTCTCCTTAAGAGCAGTGGTCATCAGATCAGCTCTCACTGTAGCCAACCTGCTTATGTTTGCCCACTCCATCACCCACACCATCTCCCTGCATGGCTGACCCCCATCCCCACTATGAACAAATTGTCACTGAACAGCTGAAATGGAACTTGAGATACATAGCAAGAGCAACATGCACACTGGATTTTAAAGATTTATATAAAAAAAATATTACATTCCTCAGTTTAATATAGGCCGTGTGGTATTTTTGCATAATTTAGTAGTAAATGGCTAAAATTAACTGTTTTGAAACACATAACTGCTCGTATCTGTGACTGGATTTTTATTCCTATTAGACAGCAGCTTACCACAGGGGTCACCAAGTCAAATGACCACAGAGGTTAGCTGGTAACAGCAGATTCCTGGGCACACTCATGGACAGCAGTGGGGACTGGGAGAACCTAAAGCACATGTCTGTCTGAGGCTGGTGTCCCCACATTAGCTTATCCTAGCAGGCGAGTGCTTGAACCTCCTAAGCTTATGTAAAAATTTCCAAAATCTGGGTCGCTTATTCCTGCGTGTGTGTGTGTGTGTGTGTGTGTGTGTGTGTGTGTGTGTGTGTGTGAAGTTTTTAATTTTAAGTATTGGCAAGCACACTATAGTTTTGAAACATAAAGTAGCACTGCACATGTTAAGCCACAGACAATACGCTCTCGAGCCACAGGCTGACGACAATACTCCACTCCCTCCATCTCTGCCCAGCTCGGCCCTCAATTGTGTGCCTCGCCAGCCTCTCAGACAGGCTGTCTCATACCGCTGACACTCACGTGAGTAAATAAATGGAAGCCTGGGTCCTAGAAATTTCTTATTTTAAGATGCTTTCCTCTCTTCTCTGAGTGTGAGCAGTGGTCCTGGCCTGGAGGGAAGGTGAGGAACCAGATCCTTTGCCTCCCAAGAGCCTTCTCATTTACGCTAGATGTCTACAAAACATCCACATCTTGTTTGAAATAAAAAAAACAACAGTTACTTAAGCTGATGCAGAAATGAGGAACATAATTCTAGACTGAGGCCTGGATATTTTAAGCTAGAGCCATGGAGTCTGGAGGGTCACTGAGATCCTTCCTTACTACCCAAGGAAGGGGACATCAAGCTTGGGGCCAGTCTTACTGAGGAAGAGATCCATCAGTGTCACCCTGTCTAAGAGGCCAGGTTGAGCCCTAAGTGGGATAAACACTGGCCACCAGACACCAGACAGAACTGGTCATTCCGCCTAAACCTAACACCCTGAGTCATCGGGCAAGATGACTTGAAAATAGATTAAATTATAAAAACCATAATCTCAATGCACCACTTTTTAATGGGTTCAACATATTAGAAATACTTGAGGTTAAAATTCTTCAAGCAACTTTTAAAAAAATTCTATTAGTTTAAAACCTGCAGGAGTCAGACAGCCTTTTCTGAACTCTGCAGCTCTCTGGAAATCCCCCCAAGGCCGCAGTGGGCCACCCACTACCAAGAGGAGGAGCCAAGAGTGTGTGTTAACCACAGCTACCTTGCAGTTGCACAGAACACGTTCTTCCCAATTACATGCAACTCTATACCCCGCAGCCAGCGTCTCTGTATCCTCAGCTCCAACCTTCTCCGCCTATGGTAAACATTACCCTCCTATGAGATCAGCTCGTTAAACTTCCATAGATAACTTTCCCTATGTAACTCATTGATTTCATTTGACATAATAGCTTCTAGAATAATCTATATTTCTGTAAAGGACAAGATTTCTTTATTATGACTAGTAAGTACTCTATTCCACATATAAGCCACATGTATATGATGAATATGCATACTCATCTATCAATGGGCACTTAGGTTGATTCTGTATAGTTGATTTTAAATTTGTAGTTACTATTAATAGCATGTCATTAATAGATCAACTGTGAATAATCAAGAAGTTAATGCTTGAGAATATCATACATGCATACAATGTATTTTGATGACATTCATTCTCTGTACCTCCCCCTCATTCCTCCTAGGTCCCAGTCCTCCTCTCCCACTCTTTTTTTAGCCCACCGAGTCTAGTTGGTATTGCCCATTTGTGCATTGGCATGGGCTATCCACTGGAGCATGGCTGACCTACGAGGAGCCACGACCCTTAAAGAAAACTTGTTCTTTTCTCCTCCCTCAATCATCGGCTATCAGAAGCTCATCAGCTAGGGGTTAGGGTTCATGAGCCCATCCCCCATCATGCTGGAATGCTGACTGGCTTGATTTTATGCAGGTCTTTGCAGACAGTGACAGAAGCTGTATGTTCATGGGTGCAGCTGTCCTGTCAGATTCAGAAGGCACTGTTTGGATCAGGCCTTCCCCAACCACTGCCCTGTACGATCTCTCTGCCCCTTCTTCCAAAACATTCCCTGAGCCTCAGATAGAGATGTCCTGCACTTGGCTGAGCATTTTGAGTGGTTAGTAGGGAAACTCGATAACCACCATCTCGTGCACACAAAAACTTCTCTAAGGAGGCCCGAGAGCTAACTAATCTGTGCTGACCTATAGGTGTAGAGATACGAACTTAGAGGGCTGTTTGATACTATGCCCATCTGGTAAAACAATAATAGTAGGTTCATTCCTGAAACCATAAACTCCCAGGCATGGCTTCTTAACCAGATTTATAGCATTACCCATGAATTGCCTCTTGTGGTGAGTGCCTTAAATCCAATCAGGAAACAATTGGTTGTGCGTATAACATTTGCGCTATTACTGCACACATGGCTGTATTTCGCCACAATGCTCAATATTGTAGCTCACAGGGTTCATCACTGGGGAAAGCTGTTGACTTTTCCCCCCGCCCCTCCCCCAACTCCTAAGGTCCCTAGTATTCTGGCATGATAAAAACGAGCCAGCACCAACTTGGTTTCTCTATGTTCTGTGACCAAAGGCTTCGGTGCCTACTTAGCAGATTTTTAAATAACATAAGTAGCTTATTTCCTGAATCTAAATTAATATTTACACTTTTTAGTCTAATTTAAAATTTTAAGATATTTCTTTTCCTTAAAGTGAACACCAAAAAGAAAAAAGAAAAAAGAAAAAAAAAGAAAAGAAAGAAAGAAAGAAAGATTCCTTCTTGCCCTTGAAAAGAGAGAATGACATTTAAGGAAAATATGAAATGTGCTATTTTCCTACCAGTAATAGAGGGAAAAATAAGGTAATAAAAATCCTAACAACACAATAAGCCAATTCAGGAACCTCTAAAAATAGCTAGATTTATCATTTAAACACAGAGAAATGCTCAAGCTCTAGATATGCATCTTATTCCTCGGCTTGTTTCCTTCCAGTGTCAGGAGCATCCCTGGGTGCCAGCTAAACCATGAGAACTAAATAGGCTTCCAGGAAATGCCAGTGATATCCCATTCAGGGCCAGTCCCCTCTTGATGCAGAGTTCAGGCTTGATCCTGGGCCTCTTGGCTAAGAATGACCTCGTGTTCACCTGCTGTCCCAGGAGACAACTTGTCTCCTATAGAGGACACCATCCTTTCTTGAGAAATGGACCTGGAAGCCTTCAGCTTTGTTTCTTTTCCCACATGGCAGATAAAGGTGTCTTGAGTCATTGTGTCTTTCTGTTGCTGTCAATGTGGTGATTGTTTATGTTAGATAAAACCTGTCAACATATGGTCCTGTCAGTAATGTCCCTGAGCTATCCCATTACTCAGGTACTGATTTATTCATGAGTTCAAGGAGAAACTTAGACAAGATTACTGGATGAAACTAAATCTTTCCTACCACCTCACCAACCTCAAGCCCATACTGTTGGTCCATGTTCACGCCTGTTTCCTATCTCGATGGTTCTATACCACAGCTCCAACATCAATTGCTGGTCTTCTTTCCTTTTTGACAATTCTCTAACTCCACTTCCTGTTCTCCTGAGATGAGTCTGCCTTCAAACTCCTTCGCCACCCAAAGTCAAGATCCAGAAACTCTGCATAGTCCCAGCTCCTCACAGGCTCTCCTGGGCTCCCTTCCCCTGCCCTTCTCTCTTTGCCCCTGTTCTTTCCCATGGGGAAGACTGACTGGTCATCACGTAGTCTCTTGATGAAGATTTATTTCTCCTTTCTGTCAAATCACTTCTCATTCTTTCTATTCAGTTTGGTTTTGATGTGCATTCTTGGCTTCAGAGCCTGTAGCCCCAACTTTTCTCCACGGAGAACCAGCTCCCAGATCCAGGCCAAGGTCAGCACTTTGGAGATCCACTGCCAAAAGAAGGCAACTGGACAGATTTAGTTCAGTCCATCTACATGTGTGCTGCCTCAAATGAGTTCAACCACATTCCAGCTCTTACTCTGTAGAACCTCCAAGGTTCGCCTTCCCAACGCCACCCCCATGAACACTTTCTTCAGAACAAGAATTTTCAGGTATGCAAATCTTAACCTGGAGGGAGAATAATCCTGGTAAGGACCAGTTTCCACAACTAAAGCAACATTTCAGTCTGAAACACTCCAAGGTGGGTCATTCTCTCACAACAGTGAGTGGGTAGCCCCTCTGGGACCAAAGAATGAATAGAAGATGTTCTCATGTCTACCCCGTAAAACAAGAAATCTTTCTTTTGAGACTTCAAAGTGTCTGACTTTCCAACTTCCACATACTGAAATCCAGGTTGCTACCACAGTATGCATAAGTTTCAAAGGAGAGCTGGGTTTTGGACACCATGAGTGTGTAGAGCTAGAATAACAGGATTGTCAAAATACTTAAGGTGTCCTTACTTCTTCCAGACTTTAGGTGGTGTGTTCATCTACTCCTTTGGGAATGTAGCAATGGCTATGCACATCATGGCTGTCTGGGTAGCCAGGTAGCCAAGGGACCAACTGTCCTTGCCATCATGCCATAAACGCAGAACCAATGGTAGGATCATGGTACATGTGTTTCCTGTGAGTGTTCTCCCACGAAATGTCAAATGCCTCCACATGAAGCCACTCCCAAGCAAGGAGGGAATCTCACATGATAAACCAAGGGTTTGGGGCTGTGGGGCCCAAGCCTATTTCTACTTCCCATCATCCAGAACTGAAGAGTCCTTTAATGGTGACACTGTGATGTGTGTCACCTTGCTCAGGGACAGGCTGGAGAATCAGAAGGAGCAAAATGATATTTTCTTGCGACTTACATGGTAGGAAAGCCCTTGTTGCCCTCTAGGGGTGGGGGTGGGGTCTTCAGTGAAATTCTTACTGGTGATGAGTAGAAAATAATTTTTCTAGCTTCAAGTTGATCTGTGAAAAGTGAAAGGATGCCCTCTGAAGACACAGCCAAGAACACATTTCTACACTTCAAAGAACTTTTATTTTTTCAGGCAGTGGAGACATGGAATCCCAGACTCTCCATTCGCCTTCAGTTCCAAATTGTCAAGTTGCTGATGGTGCAGTCTCTCCCAGAGTTTGTTTGGAGAAAGCAGCAGATGGACGAAAAGGAGAAACTGTATTTTACTTAAGTAAGCTCTCTGCATTTATGCAGTATGTGATTAAGAGGCTGTGTTGGGACCAGAATCATTTTACATTCCAGAAGAGTGACACTCTGGGACTTGGTCTCAGGCTTGGCAATAGCCTGGACCAAAGACTGGGAAAAAGAATTCCAAAATAAGAGAAAGTCGGTGGAGGGTGGGAAGTCAAGCAAGCCAGTGCTATGGGGAGACTTGGCTGGCTTTGCTTAGCCACAGGACTCCAGAAGGGTAAGGATGAAGCTGTTCCATGCAGCAGTCCTTCTCTAAGATTCTCCTTGACACCGCCAGGTGTCCCAGGCAAAGAACATCAGGAACCATCCCAGGCACCTTTTACCCAGCCTTGAATTTCCTCTATTTGTATTAACCCAGAACTTCCTGTCTTGTGGCCATGTGACTCTTCTTTCTTCCACAAGAACAAAGCAAGTACCTTACAACTGCTGACTGGAAAGTCCTTGGGAGCACCAAGGGGAGAACGGATGTGTACAATCCACCTTAGAGGGAAGGATCCATTGGTGTCACCAGCAGCTAGGGAGGGGTGGGAGGACCTCACAGCAGAATTAGCATCTAACTGGGATGCTCGAGGGTGACTCAGGTTGGCTGGTGGGCAAGGACAGAACATATTTCAAGTAGAATGGGAGTCGGCTACTATTGATGGATTTATCCCTAAGTGGATTTTATCTTATCCCTAAGTTGTAGCCCTAAGCCTGTCCTTGGGTACTTCCAGTCTAGTGAGGACTAACTGTGAAACAAGCCACATGAGTAGTGAGTGGAGGGCTTTGGGAAGATCATGGACCAGTGGGCACATCAGAGCTTCCTTGGGAGCAAGAGGCCAGCCAGGCTGAAATGTCACCAAGGATGGTACAAGTCGAGAGCCACTGCAGATGCAGGAGACACAAATACTAGATAAAAGGATGTGAGAAAATGTTCCCTGTGGGTGATAGGGGTGAGATGCAGCAGGAAAGACAGGGTAGCAAGACGTCTTCGGGTGTCAGGAAGCAGATGGAAGACTCTAGGGGGACCTAGACTCAGCTATAATCCATGGAGTCTGCCCTCAGAAACTTCCTCCAGGAAAGCCCCACCTCCTAAAGATACTACAGCTTTTCAAACAGGGCCCCCAGCTGGAGATCAAGTGTTGAAACATATGAACCTTGGAGGCCATGTCATATTCCACCGGTAACAAGAACCAGTAAAGATTTTAATCTGAAGACCAAGAACGTTGGTTTTTATAACTAGTATGTCTGGCTGGAGCGATGTCTCAGTGCCTAAGAGCAATGGTTGCTCTTTCCAAGGATCTGGGCTCCATTTCCAGGACCACAT
>JADRCD010178829.1:0-32145 GCA_019843815.1 Montemys delectorum
TGTATTAGATCATCTTTAATTTTATTGAAGACAATTAATTAAGCACTATATGATTTGCAAAGCTATTTGTTACCCCATGTCTTAGTTAGGGCTACTATCGCTGTGATGAAACACTATGAACAAAGCAAGTTGGAGAAGAAAGAGTTTATTCAGCTTACATGTCCACAGCACAGTTCATCATCAAAGGAAGTCAGGACAGGAACTCAAACAGAACAGGAGTCTGGATGCAGGAGTTAATGCAGCAGCCATGGAGGAGTGCTACTTCCTGGCTTGCTTCTCATGGCTTGTTCAACCTGCTTTCTTATAAAACCCAGAACCGCCACCCCAGGAATGGCACTACCCACAATAAACTGGGCCCTCCATTGTCAATTATCTATTAATAAATTGCCCTACAGGCAATTGCCTACAGCCTAATCTTATGTAGGCATTTTCTCACTTGAGTCTTCCTTCTCTGATACCTCTAACTGTGGCAAGTTGATATAAAACTAGCCAGTACACCTAGTTATTAGACTCAGTCTTTCTTCTTAAAATCATTATCAATGACATCTCTATATGAGAGATTCACATGTAGTAAGTGATGCACGTACAATTTGGGATGGGGGAGGATACATATTTTTAAGTAGAAGGGTAGTTATGGAAGAAAAAATAACATTCTCAAGCATTCACTGTGGAGAATGCTTAGCAAAAAAGCAAGATTCCGTGAACTTTAGTCCATTAAGTTCCACCCATGCCCTCCCAGGGTATGGCAAGTATTTTTGTAGCTACACTTTGAGTGCCATGGGCTTGAAACACCCATTAGGTAACTAAGTGCATAGACTGCATGCCTTTCTATCAAATGTCAGGGAAGGGAGTGTTGTTCCTAGATATCAGAATCACTGCCTCAAATACAGCTTTGTGTTTTATCAAAAACACAGTGGTTTCCATCCATGGAGGAACAATTCATAATTCTCTTACCTCCCGAGGACACATCTTGTAAGAGTCACTAGTTCTGAGGAAGGTGATGTTTGTGACCTTGGGTGGACTTCTAAAAGCCGATTGGCAGAGATGACTAGCACTGCTCATTCATGCCGAAACAAGGAGTTTCTCTCTTTACCAAAATAGCAAGAAAACAGATGTGTGATCAGACATCGCTGTGCTGTCATCCTGGTACAAAGCACCAAGGGTTTTTCCTTCTAATTATCTTATATTTGGCAAAGACAGTGTTATTTTGAAGATTTCATGAGCCTTTGTACTTTCTGAAATGGCTCAAGACGACAATTCTTTGATGTAAAGGATATGAATACAACAGAAGGGACCCAGAGCTAGCTTCATTTGACTGTTTTATAAGATGCCTGTGGATATCTATGGAACTTAGGAATAGTCACATGGTTTGCTGTCAGTGTCAGGAAATTACTCCAATACTAGAGATACATCATGCTATCAAAATGAAGCAAAATTAAGTACCATGTTTCTTCCTCAACTAGAAGCTATCTCCAGAGAATATGGATTCAGGTTTCCAGTGGAGTATCTTTGGCTGGGAATTGCAATACACACAATATATGTTCTTAAAGCAAGACTTTTATACTTGCTAAATTAACGCATTGATAAAATTGCAATGTGCTGGAAACAAGTCTTAGGATCAGCCATAGAACCCAATATTCTACTAGACTATTCAGATAGCTAAACAGCAGAGTGGATGGATCTGGGCTTCTATTGGTTATTATCCTGATCCAAGCTACTGTAATATTTTACCTGGGTCACAACAGTAGCCTCTAAGTTGGTTTTTCTGCTTTCACTCCTTGACCCAAGCCTGTGTTCTGCTTGCAATGGCCAAGAATAAAACTTATGGTCACTTTAGGTGCTTTAGAGTGCTACTCAGTATGGTCTACCACGGCCTCTGTTCTCTCATCTTCTGTTCTACCCTTCCTCTCCTCTCTACCAGCCACCCTGAGCCTTATATGATTTCTTGGCCTTGTCACATTAGCTGTTGTCTCCATGCACCCACTTGTTTCTCAGCCCACTCACAGTAGCAGAGCTATCTGCAAGGTTTACCAGCATCTTTCTCAATCCTCACCTTCACAGAAGCTTTCCCTGGCCTTCCCATTTAAGACTACAGAGCTCAAAAATTCCCTAAAATCTTCTTATTGTTTTATTTTATTTTTCCATTTGTATATATTTTTCTCACTCTTGTATTTCCATAACCAGCAAAATTTCTGGCCCAAAGAAAGAACTCAACAAATATTTATGGAGGTAAGGTTGTGAAAGAAGTACCAGACTTCTGCTTTATCATGAGTGGTAATGATAAAAGAACACATAAAGTTAACTGACTGTTCCTTGATTTTCTCTTTTTTTTTCCATGTGTATGTATGTGCATGTGTGTATGTGTGTGTGTGTGTGTGTGTGTGTGTGTGTGCACGCGCGCGCGTGCGCGCGCATGGGTATGGAGGTCAGATGGTAATCCTGGGTGTTGTTCCTTAGGAGACATCTGTCTTGTTTCTTTGAGACAAATTTTCTTTTTTTTCAAATTAGATATTTTCTTTATTTACATTTCAAATACATCTCCTTTCCCGGTTTCCCCCCAGAAACAAACAAACAAACAAACAAACAAAACCCACCCTGTTCCCTCCCCTGAGACAAAATCTCTAACTGTGATCTGGGGCTCTCCAACTTGGCTAGGCTAGCTGGCCAGTAATCCTTGGGATCCACCGGTATCCACGTCACAGGCCTGGGATTGTAAGGAAGTGCCAAGCAACACGCCAGATTTTTCTCCTTCGGGTTCTGAGGAGCAAATGCAAGCACTTATCCTTGTCTAAGGAGCACTTTGCATCCTGAGCTACTTCCTCAGTCCGACATTGTTCAGTGTCAACATTTAAGCCAAACCTACTGTAAGTAAGGATGAACACTATTTAGACAATAGCGGGGTGTGTTTACAACCAACAAAAACCAAGTATTTTAGATGCCAGAGGAAAGTTATAGTAATGGTTTCATAATGCTTGATGATATACACGTCTATCCCCTGCCACTAGACACTTGTTTGAACTAAAACAAGACAAATAGTATCAACTAAAGAATGCCTTTCAAGATTTCTTGACAGAAGGATTTATGCACAAAGTTGTTACTTGGCCCTTAAGAGTACAAAGAATAGAAACAATGATCCATATTTCTAGTCCACCTGAACTAAGTAAGTACCACTTATTATTCGGTAAAGTCCAATGAGTACTTGAAAAGTCATATTAGCACTCCATAGGATGGCCAAAATAAAAGTAATTGAGCCTAGCAAGGGCTTTCTGGGCATAGGATCTCTCAGGCATTGCTCACATAACTATAATATAGTAGATCCAGGAGTCACTTGGATCATGTCATATATAAATACTTTATCCATCCATTGGACTGAGCACAGGGTCCTCAATGAAAGAGGCAGAGAAAGGACCCAAGGAGCTGAAGGGTTTGCAGCCCCTTAGGACAAACAACAATATGAACTAACTAGTACCCTCAGAGCTCCCTGGGACTAAACCACTAACCAAAGAATACACATGGTTGGACTCATGGCTCCAGCAGCATATGTAGCAGAGGATGACCAAGTTGGTCATCAATGGGAGGAGAGGCCATTGGCTCTGTAAAGGTTCTATGCCTCAGTGTAGGGGAATGCCAGGGCCAGGAAGCAGGAGAGGGTGGGTTGGTGAGGAGGAGGGAAGGGAACAGAGTCTTTTTGTTCTTTGTTTTTTATTTTATTTTATCTTATTTTTGGAGGAGAAACTGGGAAAGGAAATATCATATGACATGTAAATAAAGAAAATATCTAATAAAATAAATAAATAAAATAAATAAGTAAATACTTTATCCCAGCAATCCACCTAGCTCTTTCACTCAAGGGAAATAAAAATCTACCTTCATACAAAATCTATATATGCATATTTGTGACAGCATTATACCTAACCTATAACTAATTACACATAAACTGTAAATGGTTCAAAATATTTATTGGAAGAACAAGCCAACAAAATCACAAGGATGCAATTGGCTCCACTCCTAGTATTTTTGAGGCCATGAATAGCTTTCAAATGCAGTTGACTGGGTAGAAGAAACCCATCAGTCTTACACAGAGGATAACTCCACTTGTATGCCATTTTAGAGAAGACATGGGGTAGACAGACCAGCATTGCTAAGACCTGTGGGATGTAGACTGATTTGACTGAAGAATCAACATAAGAAAACCATGGTAAGTGCACATGATTTTTTTCATCCTTATCACACAGCGGTGGTGACCTGAACACATACATATTTCAAAATCCATAGGCATTTTCATCAAATCAAAAGTGTTTCAGCTGGGCAGTGATGGCACATGCTTTTAATCCCAGCACTTGGGATGCAGAGCAGGTGGATTTCTGAGTTTGAGGCCAGCCTGGTCTACAGAGTGAGTTCCAGGACAGCCAGAGCTACACAGAGAAACTCTGTCTCAAAAAACAATACAAAAATAAAAAAATAAAAAATAAAAAAAAACCCCAAGGGGCTGCAAACCCTTCAGCTCCATAGAACCTTTCTCTAACTCCTTCATTGGGGACCGTGTACTCAGTTCAATGAATGGTTGTGAGCCTCTACCTCTGTATTAGTCAGGTATTGTCAGAGCCTCTCAGGAGATAGCTATATGCTTGTCCTTCCTTCAGTCTCTGCTCCATAGTTAATCTCTGCCACTCCTTCTGTGGGTACCCTCAGAGCTCCCAGGGACCCAACCACCAATCAAGGACTATACAGGGTGGGACTGAATGTTCTGGCAGCATGTGTATAGTAGAGGATTGCAAATTCGATCATCAATAGGAGGAAAGGACCTCGGCCTTGTGAAGGTTCTGTGCCCCAGTGTAGGGGAATGCCAGGGCCAATAAGTGGGAGAGGGTGGGGTGGCAGGCATGGGGAGGGGGGAGGCAAAAGGAGTTTGTTCTTGTTGTTTTTGTTTGTTTGTTTGTTTTTTGGAGGGGAACCTGGGAAAGGGAAAATTTACATGTAAATAAAGAAAATATCTAATAAAAATAAATAAATAAATTGAAACCCCCCCCAAAAAAAACAAAACAAAAACATTTTCATTAAAGAATTTATAAATGTCAGTTTTTGAAAAACAGGAAAGAAGGAGCGAGATTCCCTGGCATAGGCTCCGGGCAGCTTCAAAGGAATGCATATCACATCTTGAGTCTAGTAGTATTGCTTGTGGATGAATGATCCTTAAACATACATGACCTCTCTCCCCTGAGACACATGCACAATTAGATTCTGAACAGTCTCACCCGGGATGTTTTCCACACTCCCAGGTGACCTAGAAGGCCAACCAGAGGGTCAGAAGCTATCAAACAGTATTCTCACAGAATGATATTCATTCCCTCATGTTCCATTCTTGGCAGCTTTATTAAGGCTGTGCAATCTTGTTTTCATTTTTCTCTGCAGATGATGATGATTGGCAGTATGTTCGACTACACAATGGAGCTTCATGTTTCATGGAAAAGGACAAGACCTAAACACCTAAACACAGTCCTGTTAGCTTTTTGGCTCAACGAAATACATATCGTTCGTTCTTGGAATTCAGAATTAACTATTTAGAACATATTTATAGCCTGTCACTGCTAAATACTAATTCATCACCTCCTACATGCCAAAGTTTACTTAGGAAAATACATAAGTTTTATGCAATATCAGTTTAGGTGTCTCCCAGGTCAAAGTTAATATGAAAATTTCCCAAAGTTGATACAAAAGGATCTTATATTTTGGTGATGGTAAGCTAACTCAAGAATTTGGCCTAAAGGAAGGCTTCAAACTAGCATGTCTAAAACAATTATTGCAAGAAAGCCCATGTTTGTGGCAACAGTCTTTGATATCTTCTATTTCCATTCATGTCTCCTGTGATGGAACCATGACTACTGGCTATATTGTAAAATTTAATTTTGTCCTCATATAAAGCATCAGTTGTTTGTGTTTGTGTTTGTGTGTGTGTGTGTCTATTGCTAATAGCTAGATATTGATTGGTTTAAACATTACAGAAGAACAAGACAATACTAGTAATACCCACAGCAAACATTTTTATTTTAGATACTGTAAGAAAAGTTTTCCCTCATATTTTCAATTATTCCTCCTCTAAATTCTCACAGAGCTTGATTTTCTAAGCCTTATATTTCTCCTTGGGGATCTAACTGTCCCAGTACATAAATGGATGTAAAGAAAACATGCTTGCAATTTTAATTTTATAGACAATTCAGCACATGTTGCTTATTTTTAAAATAAGGAAACTGATGAATTTTGTTGCCCAACATAAAAAGAAAAAAGAAAACCCCTTTGAGGCTGACATAATTTCATCTTGTAAAATTATTTCCTTATATTTTCCAAGGTATGGGCTTTGCTTCAGAATGAGCACACTTCTGTATTACCTCTTTTTGTGCACCACTCATTTGGCTTAAACACAGCGACTATTCTCTAGTGCCAAGATGCTTTGAAGACAATGAGGACCAACAAACAAGGACTGAAACAGGTGACAACTCTCCTAGGAGACTTGAGTCAGTAAATAGTACAGAAATCTCTAGAAACATCTATGCAACTGCTCTGTAATTGATGGATAAAAATCTCTCTTCCACAATCAGTGATGTGTGAAAATTTATTACTGTGCCCCAAATCTATTCATCTCAAAATACCACGGTCCCCATGCCTCATATAAATCCTCTCTACTGTTCAACTGGCCCAAGATTCTTTAAATTCCTGAGCTCAGGTATGTCACGTGAGCTAACTGGTTCATAAGCATTCTACTACAAAGCCACAAACCATTCACAGGAAGGTATACACAATCAAACTTGAAGCACTAGGAGTATTCCTGGTCATGAATATTTCATTTCTAAAAGAAGCTTAAAAAGTAAAGAACAAAACAATTCAGGCTGTTTAACTGAAAGTCAAAAAAGACCAAGTGGAAGAAATATTTGGTGCTTTAAAATATTTATATTAACAGGATTTAACAGGAAGAATATAGACTTTTGGCACTAACTTGACATCAAAACTCAACTTGATAATTATTGTGTAAAATTATTAATTATATACAATTGTATACAATTAATTATATTGTAATTTTGAGCAAGGTATTTGAGAAGTGCAAAGATAAGGCTAGCTTATAGGGTTAGTTTAAGGATTGACAAAGGTAACATAAGCAAAGTAATTGAAAACCATTTAACGAGAATCTACTATGAACAAACACTTGGCAAAGTACTTGAAATTTGAGATTAATGGAGAACCAGCCTGCAGGGAATGTGTTCAAGTTGAGGAAGCATACAACCAAGAAGACAATGACACTAGGCTAGCTAAGTAGTGCGAGCTTTGTCTTGAAAGGGAGACATGAGGTGTCAGGAGGAGACACTTGAGGGGGCAAACTCTGTTATAGTTTCACTGATGAACTGGGGCCAGCATCGTCTATGTAGAGACCCAGGAGCTGCACATGTGGCAGAGAATAAGACCAGGAAGTGACCTGAGACAGGAATGGTGACAGCATGAAGCTCCTCATGTTCAGTGTCCTGCACTGTTACTACTGATTTCAATCGGAGAAAGGTTATGGTCAGGTTCTGTTTTAGAATCTCATGCTGGATGCAGGAAGGATTGTATCATTGGCAGGACTTGAGGCAGGGAGACAAGCCAGGAGGTGAATTCCAGAAGTATGAAGAAAAAAATTAGGGTCAAGTAATATGGCGTCAATGGTGCTGATGAGAGAAAAGTGGTACAAGATAGAGCTGTGGAGGAGGGGGCATAGAGAAGACTTGAGAGGAAGCTGGTGATGGAGGATGGAGAATAGCTCCCTTGAGGAAGTTGATGCACACTGTATCACTTTCCTAAGGCAGAGCTAAAACAAGTTTTAGGGGTCAGACTTGGGACACCCAGAGGCTAATGAATGAGGAACAGGAGTAAATCTAAGTCACCACAGATTCCATCTCCCAGAGTTCCCAATTGGGAGCAAACCCCAATGTCCACCACAGGAATCTTCTCCACAATGCTTCACTTCCTCAAGCTCCCCCTGGAGCTCCTGAGACACCTTCCTCGGTTAACTGCTTTCCTTCAAGCCCTGGCAGGGGAGTCTGCTTATAGAGAGCTACGGAGCCTGACACTCACAGCAGACGTGACGCATAAGGTCCATGGACTAGAAGGAGAGATAGACATAGAGACTCCCATATATAAGAGGAGATCAGTGCCAATGTAAGGAATGAGTTCATCTTGAGGAAAGGAGTCCGGGAGTGTGATTGTGACATAAAGTAAATGTAAAATAATTTCAGCCAAGTTTGGGAACTGGATAGCTTTCAGAGGTCCCTGCGGATTTTTCAACGATAATCAGTGTCAGGAAAGTTTTCAAAGTTGTGTAGAAATACTGGACTAATTATTTTGTAGTTATATAATCAATCTAATTTATGTTTCTTCTGCTGTACTTTGAAAATTGACTATTTGCTGGTTCTTTATGAGCTGTAACATTTTATGGCCTGTCAGAGCATTGATTGATACAGGGCACTGAAAATAATTATATAAGATTACCTTAAAATACGCATCAGTATCTGTCATTTTGACAGTGGAATTGCAAAACTATAAATCTACAAAGATTAAAAATTTTAAGTCAAGTGTTCTAAGTCAAATATTTATTAAAATATCTCAACTACACCTGAGAAAGAAACAGAAAAAAAATCTAATTTGACTAGAAGAAAAGTTAGTCTTGTGATTCTGGGATTATAACAGCCCTTGTATTTTTTTTAACAGTTCTTGAAATTCTCGACCATTGTATCTCTAGTAAATGACAGGAAATCAAAGACCCCCACTCGTGACAAATATTTCCCAAACTAGTGTGCAGTCTTTGAAGATATCATCTCTTCAATTTCATTTTTAAGCAACTCTTGAAATAGCAAAAGAAATTATGCATCTGTGAATTCTTTGTTAAGTCTACTCTAAACATGTGGAGAAAACACGCAATGTAGATAACTGATTTTCAACACCATGAACTAGCTGGCTGCATCTAGCCACTCTTGCTATGTAGTCTTCCTTCATCATTTGACCACCATCTTGCATAAGCCTTCTCACCTGATCCTTAACACCCCTATAATAGTATGCAGATCAACCTGTATAACACAACTCTAGTCATTCAGACTTATAAAACTGCAAATTACTCAAATAGAGGAGTCACCTCCTAGCTGCCACGTACTCTTGTGGTGCTGCTGTCCAATAAAAATGCCTGGCATAGAGGAAATGTTCTTCTACCTCATCAATACAATGGTTGTTTGCCATGTGTTTGTGGCTTAAGAGATGTACCAGAGGAATTAAACTATTAATTTAATTTAATTTAATTTAATTTAATTTTATTTTATTTTACTTTATTTTATTTTATTTTATTTTATTTTATTTTATTTTATTTTATTTTATTTTTCGAAACAGGGTTTCTCTGTATAGCCCTGGCTGTCCTGGAACTCACTCTGTAGACCAGGCTGGCCTCGAACTCAGAAATCCACCTGCCTCTGCCTCCCAAGTGCTGGGAAAACGAACTTGTGGCTGCTTAATTTCCTTAAACAAATGTAAACTCAGTAAATATAAGTGACTAATGGCTATCATAGTGGATAGGCCAGCTAATGGCCTTATCAAGGGTCTGGAATATAGCAGGTATAATATTTACTGAATGGACTAAGCTTTTGTTAGGTCACCTAGGTTTCCTCTCTAGTCCAGCTCAAGTCTTTGCTCCATTTAAAATTCTTCTCAATCACTTCAGTGATGGAAACTCCTGAACCGTCTTTCATTTTGCCCATATGCCCTCCAGGCCAGGCTGATGGAGCACCCTTCTCTGTCTCAGAACCACTTCCAACCACAAATTTGTTTCTTCTGCTTGTTTCTCCCCTGCTCCCCACTTCTACAGAGGCTATAAAACAGGATTGTATTTTCACCAGAGTCTCCTCCACAACATGTAACCATAAAACACAGAAGCAGAGTTATTAAAGCCTCAAGGGGAAATGTATGAGCAAAATATCTGCCTGATTCATTATGAACAGTTATTATAAACAGTGGGCTTGCTAGTAAATGACATGAAAACTAATTTGCATTTGCAACAAAATTATGCCAAACACATCCATCCACTGCAGCTCCCACCCTCCTGCCCATTGAATTACTGAGACTTTTTAATTAAAGAAATCCTGCCAATTTAGAAGGTTTGGGGGTCCATGGCTCTTGAGTGGGGTCTTGACTTGAAATATATGCTAAGGATCTGGGTATTTCACAAACTTTCAGGAAGATAAAACGTCCTCTCAATACCCATAGAGATGCTAAGTTATTAGATACTGACAACATTCCAAGCAGTGTGCCAAAAAATAAAATCCTTTATCCCTATCCTGGTACTTCTGAGTATTCCCAGGAGGGGTTCCTATTTGCATGTAAGTAGGAGGAAGAGGGAGCGTTCCTGCTTCTCACTACAGAAGGAGCTGCTCTGCTCCAAACCCTGTATTTTTTCTACTAAACCTCTTGGCCCCTCTCTAGGTGTCAAGGTATCGTTCCAGCAATTAATAAACTCTAGAGCAGATAATTTAAATTGAAGTCATTTTCCTCCTTATATAAAAACCTTCACTGTCATGAATCATACTTTTAAAGATACCTTTGATTTCTTTATCATCAAACAAATATATCCAGATTCTATTCTCTTTTCTTTAAGTCTCCTACTTTGTAAATGTTTCCAGCACCTTCCTAGTCATCTAAGGATGAACTCTGGGGTAGACTCATGCCATCTTGGTCTGCTTGGTGTGTGAGGCAGCTGGGTTTACCACTCTGCTGAACTAAAGCAGCAGCGTTTTGTGGAAGGAACTAGAACTCGCTGTAAACATTCTGAGTACAAAGCTAAACTTAGGCAAGTACTAGTTTGGGATCCTTACTTTTGCTTTTTATTCTTAACTGCCTCATTTCATAAAGTGATGAAAATAACAACAGGGGATATATGGTAGATTTTATGAGAAATGAATTAGCATTCTATGCATACAAAACTGCTACATCAAACAAATCTAATCTTAATGTCACTTTATCATTAATATGTGTAATTTACATAATTAGCATGCCTTATTAAATTAGTAAAAGACTCAAACTTAATAATGAGGAATCTTTGGTAAGGGTAGAGCAGAGGGATGGAGAAATAAAACTCTCACCCTACAATATAATGTTTGGACATAACTATAATAGTAAAATGTATGAAGAAATACATCATATAAGAAAAGAATAAGTATCATTTGAATGGAGCCAAGATTAGTTTAACATACATTTAGTACATATGTTTTTACCTGCAAAATAGTAAAACAGACTAATACTGACACTGGAATCTGTATTAAATCAGTTTTATCAATATTAAATGGGTTTTTAATTCTCTTTTTAGGGTCTAGAAAATAATATTCAGTAAATTCTGCTATACTCATAGATTAGTGACTAGCCAATCCCTCATCAGAGAGGCTTCCTCTGGCAGCTGATGGGAGCAGATGCATAGACCCACAGCCAAATATTACCAATGAGAGAGCCAGAATTAGAGGTCTCTTTCAGGTCCTTTCCCTTGGAGCTCATAAAATCCCGAAAGGGAGGAAAAATTATATGAGTCAGAAGGGTCACAGACAACAGGAGAACATGTTCCATAGAACCAATTAAGCAGGGCTCATAGTGGGTCACAGAGACCAAATCTGCAACCATGGAGACTGCATGGTCTGCATTAGA
Source organism: Montemys delectorum (assembly GCA_019843815.1). Lineage (NCBI taxonomy): Eukaryota > Metazoa > Chordata > Mammalia > Rodentia > Muridae > Montemys > Montemys delectorum. Next base: position 11,698 of record JADRCD010178829.1, read on the forward strand.
TCCTCTGCATATGTTACAGGTGTTAGCTTCTTGGTTTTGTGGGGCTTCAAACAGCAGGAGTTGGGGTATCTCTGATTCTTTTGCCTGCTTGTATGAGCTTTTTCTCATATGGGATCACCTAGCCCAGCCTTGATATAAGGGTTTGTGCCTACTCTCACTGTATCTTGTTATGCCATGTTTGATTGATATCCCTGGGAGGCTTGCTCTTTCCTGAAGGGAAATGAAGGATGGATGGGGAACCTGCCGTTAGGATGTACTGTATGAGAATACAATAGAAAATTTCTCAAATTAAATTGTATTTTCACAATAAGTAATAGTGAATTGAAGATTCAAAATGGGATAATAATCAAGAATGATCACTGTGAACTAGTTCCACCATCTTCTCAGGACTTGGGCAGATGCTCAGCATCTCTCTGCTTTAGTGCTACTGCCTATCAGTGGGAAAAGTAGTACTAAGAAACAGGGTTGCTATGAGGAATAAATGAAGTAGTATACATAAACTTCTTCAAGCAATGCTTGACACACTATAAGAGCCCAATCATAGTTCACTGTAAACATGGAAGGGGAATTACTGCAGGGGTTTCAGATGTAAAACCCCATAGCTATAGTCATTAAGTCTTTTAGTATTAAGACAATATGACAGTTAACATTGTAGGAGGGTAGTGATCTTTTCTTTCAAAACTAAGAATGTTAAGGGAAAAATGTAAACAAATGATACATCCTATGAGCACATGTATGCATGTATGTATGTTTTGTTTTTAATAAGAAAGTGATTCAATATCCCGACAATGGGCTGCCTACATTCTTGAAGTGTAATGATGATGAATAAATACATAATTAACAAAAATCCAATCCACATTAGAATCAACACTCCTCTGAATCATAATTTGCTCCATGAGCCTACTTTGCCAGACTAGGGAAACTAGATTTTAAGAGAATTCTGGAAACACATCTAAGCACTCGAATTGTTCACTTTCCCTCAGATAACACTGTAGCGTGCACAAAAGGTAAATGACCTATGATTAGGTCCCATAGGACAAGTGTGTAGCCTTAACTATAAATCTGAGAATATTGAAACAAAATTGGAGGGGGGATCTACATAGTTACCAAGACAAAGTTGGGGTAAATATGTGAATCTGCTGTAAAATATTGCTAATGCTCATATCAATAACTAAGATGGTTCATAGAGATGGGGGCAGGGTTTCATTATTCTCTAAAAACTGGGACAGTAGTAGGAAAACTACATTCTTCATGGAACATGTGGAATTTGTATTGTATGTATTGGAAGCTATCTAGTCGGCACTTGGTTCAAGTTATAACACAGCTACCTTATAAATATACAACCTTTTTCCAAACCAATCATACACATGATCAGGATTTTCCAAATTATGTGAAGTAGAAAAATGTCTAAGACAATATCTTTTTAGGCTATTATTCTAGACCAATCAAATGAGTATGATTCTATTTCCTGTTAAATAGTTGGGTTTCTAATTACAATTCCACATTTCAGCTCTACCGTCATCTTAATTATGTTTTGACATTTTTTGATCAATCTCCTGTGAGATTAAAAGAATCCTTAAGATGAGTGCTGACAACAGGTAAGGTAAGGAATCCTGTGGTCTAATTTCCATGTTTCAGACATTTTCCTTCTTGGTTTTAAGTTGAATTTTTAGGGCAATAATACCAATTTCCAGAGAGTTATTCTTTCATCAATATGCACTTTGATCTGGGGGGAAATTCAAACAGTCTATATCAGGAATAAAAATAGATAATATTTAAAGAAAAATAAACAATTTCACAGAAAATCTTCAACCTCAATCACAAATTAAATTACCCTTTTTACCTATACGAAGCACAAAGGTGGAAAGTTCTGGCAATACAAACTCCTACATCACTCCAGGCATAAGGACACTGCACATTCATCCAACTTTACAGAAGCAATTTACCTATCTCCCTCTCTCTGTCTCTTTTCTATAGATAAATAGGTAGATACATAGATGATAGATAGATAAATAAATAGATGTTAGATAGATAGGTAGATAGATAGATGATGGATGGGTGATATGTAGATAAATAAGAAGACAACTTCTGCTAATAATTTCACTCTAAAGAATTATATTATAAATATACTCACATATGTGTTCAGAGAAGTTGAAAATATCAATAGATAGCAGTTAGATCATATTCAAAAATAGGACTCTAACTCCCTATAACCTAATCAGGAAACTAACCCATTTTCTTCAGTAAACAGACTGCTATGAGTCAGGATTTCAGGAAGCCAGATTGCTTTCTCTGGTAACAATCCAGGAAGCTAAACAGCACTGTCTTCAGCAATCATCAGCAAATGACCTTTTGTTGATTACAATCTAATAATGTCCTTACTTCTGTCCCCTCTTCTAACTTAGCACCAGTCAGAGAAAGCTCAGTATGCACTCCCAAACAATCAAATAGTCTGTCCCTCTCCTAGATAGAGCACATCTCCATGCCCAGCCTCCAACATGCCTTTGCTCGAGAGATCTGCCTCCTTCCCCACTTCAGAGCATTCCCTCTCCTCTGCCAACTGTTGACAGTCTGTCAAATACAAGCAGCAATGGCCAGCTTGGTGTAGAGCTTCTTTTGCTCAGTTAATCTTCATTTACTTCTGCAGTGTGCAAAGGCTACCTAACAGAATATTTATTCCTGCATTACTTAATATATGAAAGGGCTAAAACTCAATGTCCATCCACAGAAGATTTCTATTTATGAATGTGGTCCCTTAACAAATTGAATGGTTTACATATACTAGCAAGAAAGAGGGAAAGAAATGAGTGTGTACATGGACAGTCACCAGGGTGAGTCATTTAATAAACAAATTTTACAATATGTGCTAGGAAGTATGTGTTGTATATAAGAATACAAGCCTAAATATCTCTAAGTCAATTCACAAGAAACAGATGAGAATGTTTGTTTGGGGGGAAAGTAAGAATGGGGATGAGCTGCAAATGCACTTTTTTTGGGGGGAGGACAGTGTCTTCCATAGCCCATACTAGCTATATAATTAAAAATGACCTTGAAATTGATCATCCTGCTGCCTCTACCGCTCCAGTACTAGAATTACAGGCATGTGCTACCAGGCCTAGTATATGAGGCAGTGGAGACTAAAAGCAAGACTTCCATGTGGCAGGTAAGCAGTCTACATACTGAGCCACACAACATTTTAATAATTTTTGCAATATCTGATGCAACAAAAGAGTGGCTGGCCATCTCCTCTTTAAGAGCCTTAAGTCAATCAATAACTTCCACCAGCAGAAATACAACAGAACTGGAGAAAAGGCTCAGCAGTTAAAGGTGCTTTCTGTCAAGCCTGAGGGCATGAGTTCAATCAACTGAACCCAAATAGTGGAAGGAGAGAACCAACTGACTCACGGGTTGTCCTATGACCTCTACATGACATGTGTGCTGTACAGGTTCACAGATGTGCACACATATGCAAAAAAAAAAAAAAAAAAGTAAAAGTAAAAAAAGAAAAAAACCCAAGAGGACACATTGCAGTAACTTTAATGCTAGGTCTTTGACTGGGGCAAGCAAACTAAGATAACAAGGCCGAGTGTTAAGTACTCAAGGGTAGTTGCAGCTGGAAAACCTGGCATGATGGCACATGCCTGTAATCCCAGCACTTGAGGCAGAGACAGGCAGCTCTCTGTGGGTTTGAGGCCAGCTTAGTCTACAAAGCGAGTTTCAGGACCCCCAAGACTGTTACACAAAGAAACCTTCTTTTGAAAAAACAAGGACAACAAAGGGTGAAAGATGTGTAGTTGCAACTGGAACTGTGAGTGACAGCTGAGGTTATCCCCTAAGTTATCTCCGATGACCACTGAAGTGCCAACGATGACAGACAGAAATCCCTTTCCATCTCAATCTGTACCTTTGGAGCAAAGCTCCGTTGTCTCCCACATATTCAGTGAGAATCACATTATTATACAACATTGTCTGTCTTTTCTCCCCTCCACGCCCAGAAAGCAGAGCTCAAATGCTTCTCAAGGTCACCTAGATACATGCTGCATCCTCTATCATGCGGCATGGAGAGGATGGAGGAAGGTATCAAAAGTGTAAACCATGCCCAATTTGACCTTCTTAAAAAGCATTCCAGATCGTTTTCATGAAGAATGTAGGAGGACCTCCCTCCAGCACACACTGCACTCTGAGTCACCAGGGAACTCCTAACGAAACATGACCTTCCGTCTCCGATGGGCTCACTCATGAGTTCTGTTGAGCATCACAACAGAATTTCACTTGAACACAGACTCAGTGGCACCCCATGGGGATCTTACTTAACAGTGACACCGAATGTCTTGGCTGGAAATGGCAGGAGGGACTGAGTCTTCAGAGTCTAACAACAGAGATAGGCTGCAAGACTGGCAACAAACTGCACATTTGGTCCAGTGGATTTCACAGTTGAAAGCAGGCTACCAAGTTAGTGTTTGCTTACGCCCAACCCTGTTTTGACTTCATGCTAGTCTCACCACTAAAATAAATGACAGCCCCTACACCAGAATTCAGGGACTCCACAACATGAACTTTTGACCAACACTACTGAAACAACTAGTGTCTGCCACACAGTGGGTGTTCAACACACGCCAGATAGGTCAGCCATCCCAGCTTTCTGCACTCATGATTAGGAAACCAGCTTTATGTTCCTCTCATTAAAGAGTCAAAACCAACTTTAGTGCTTTATCAGTTTTCCCTTTTTGTCATGTGCATATATGTGTAGTGTGAACTCATCTGTGTATGTGTGTTTGAATGTGTGTGGGTGGGCATGGATGTATATGTGTCTGAGTGTGTATGTATGTGTGTGTTTGTGTTTGAATGTGTGTGAGTACACGTGGATGTGGGCATGGGTGCGTGTGTGTGTGTGTGTGTGTGTGTGTGTGTGTGTGTGTGTGTGTGTAGTCCTGAAGTTGTATGTCAAGGTCTTCTACCTTATTATTTGAAACGAAGTCTTTCAGTGAAAATCAAAGCTCAACAATATGGTTAGTTTGGACAGAAAGCTTACTCTGGGAGTTCCATCTCTGCCTTCAGAGACTGCAATAAATAGATTCTGAGGCTCCCACAACCACCATACCTTTATGTGGGTTCTTGGGTTGTGAACACTGATTCTCTATCTTCTTTCTTGCCATCATCACCCCAGCCTGAATCTTGTGCTCTTAATCCTTCAAACCTCAGTCTTTTCTGCCCGGACAAAGTGATCTGAACTATTGTCAAAGATGTCGGAGAATAATGCCTGTGCATTGATGTATACTGAATTTAAAGCAAAAGTTTTCTATCTACATTCTCTGATCAAAATTCTGCTTAGAAAAGTCAATCCATGAGATAGTTTCCAATTGTCACAGATAGGTATTGAATATAATGTTGAAATTACATCACTAAACTCAAATGAATTATGAAAAGGAAATTCTAAAGTCTGTACTTCACATCAACATTTAAGTGTATACATTTGTGTGGAAAATCTTATAGATGTTCTTTTAAAATTTAGTCTCAATGGATGATTTTTTATTAGATATTTTCTTTATTTACATTTCAAATGATATCCCCTTTCCCTGTTTCCCCTCTGAAAAAAAAAAAAAACTTGTTCCCTCCCCTCTCTTCCTGCTCACCAACCCACCCTCTTACATATACATAGACCCATACTCACAATAAATAATTATATGTAAAGAAAATGTTTAAAGATGAGCTGGGTGGTGGTGGCAGTGCACGCCTTTAATCCCAGCGCTTGGGAGGCAGAGGCAGGAGGATTTCTGAGTTCAAGGCCAGCCTGCTCTACAGAGTGAGTTCAGGACAGCCAAGGCTACACAGAGAAACCTTGTCTCAAAAAAAATGTTTAAAGATAAATTACTGCCACGATTTTCTTTTGTTTAAATTTCTTGACACAATATGCTTCATATAAAGAAGAAATTGCTACCTTTATGTTCAGCTATATCTGGAAAGAGTACAAGCTTTTATTTCTCAGATTCCCAGTTATTTATTCATTTAAAATGCAGAGATCTTCATATCAACATGAAACATGAAATGTCTCATTATTGAAGACTCAATACATGCAGAACCAAGAGGGACATTCCTTGAAATTAAAATAACCATGGAATATCGAGTTTCCACTTTAAATTGACTACATCTAAATCTACAGTGCCTTCCCATGCAGATTCATGGAGTTCCCAGGAACTATACTGCTGGTGACAAAGGAGCTGTCATTGGAATCACAACTATGATGTCCTATGTCACAAACTCATTCCTTGTGGCCCTTTGCATGTTTTGGGAAGTATAGAAATTAAGAAAGTTGCCTATATAGCAAAAGTGCACTTCATATGCAGAGTTTTTCATAATTCTGTCAGCCACGATTATATTATTTTTAACAGAATAACTCATTAAATATGTCTGAAATAAATAGTCCTTAAAGATAAAATGCCGTGAGGATCTGGGCTGGCATTTGATTGCTGGTCAGAGATGAACCACCAGAACTATGTAGTCAAGACTATTAGTCTGTTCTGGTTACTGTAACAAAATACCACAGACTTGGGGATGGAGAGGTAGCTCAGCAGTTAAGAGCATTGACTGTTCTTCCACAGGTCCTGAGTTCAATTCCCACTAACCATATAGTGGCTCACAGTCATCTATAATGGGATCTGATACTCTCTTCTGATGTGTCTGAAGAGAGCGACACTGTACTCACATACATAAAATTTAAAACAAAAGCAAAACCAAAAACCAAACAAACAAACAAAAGATCCACAGACTGGGTGCCTTATAAAATGGAAACTTATTTTTCACAGTGATGAAGATTGGAAATCTGAGCTCAAGGTGACAGTGTGTGTGCTTGGCTCTCTGTTAGACATCCCCCCCTTTTTTTTAATATTCTGCCAATTGCCCTCAGGTTGGAAGGAACCAGGCAGCCTTTCTGACCAGTTCACCTCCCAAAGTCCACACCTCCTAATAACATCACATTGCTGATGAGGCTCTTCCATAGAAATGGAAGGGGTGATAAGCCATCAGACCAGAAGCTAAGCCCACTTGCATCTCTATGCCTGCCACCGAGTGTTGCTGGGAGAGTGTCAACAGAGCAAACCTGTGAAATACTTCAGCACTTAATTGGCCAACACTAAACACTGCTTGACAGATTCAAAGGAAAAGTAAAGCATGGTTATAAAGGCCCTGAGAAAAGGCTTTTATCCTTTTATCGCTAATTATACTTGGAAAGGAGCAGACAACATGTGGGGGAGAGGTGCTTTTTGTTTTTTTTTTTTTAACAGAAGACTCACAAATTTGTAAATCAAATAGAAATAAAGTCATAATGTCAGAGCAAGTATCTGCTTACTCAACTAGACTTTAAATATAAACATCAGTGCCCAGAAAAAGGTGTTACCTGTTGACATTTTAATGGGGCTTTAACATACTGGGTAAATGATGTGGCCCCATTCTTGGCTACAGTCCAGTCTTGAGATCACACCTTCCGGAAGTTTGCAAACATGTGTGGGAATTTATAACAGCTACTTAAATTGTTCGTAGCAGGAATTTTTTTTTTGTCCCAAAAGTTTTTAGGTCCAAATAGTTGTCTCCTGTTTGGCTCTTTCTAGCCATTTTTAAGTACAACAGAAAGACATTTGTTTCTGCTTACTGTTTTGTGTGTTTTTATGTAACAGTTAATACTTAGGTCCTAGACTGGCTGGGACAGCAACTTAGAAATGCTCTCTGGCATCAAGGCCAGTTTGTACTCTGCTCTCTTTATTTTTATTTTTGTATTTCAAATTATAGCACTCAGAGATTCCCATTATATGCAGGTACAGCTATGAAGGTTATGAAAGTGAATTGTTGTCTTACTATTCTTCCTTATTAGGAAAGAATATTTCCTTTAGATGATACTAGCACACAGCTTTACCTCATATCTCATCAACCAAAACTCAACAGGCAAACCTGTTCCAAAGGAAGTTGCTGCCAAAATAAATGGAATGATATGATTTGGTCAACAGTAACATCTACACTGCAATCATGGAGAACTGACCACCAGGGTAACTCACTATAACAGCTGATGTAAATAGAATAGATTTGGACTCCAAATACCGAATTTCTGGCTTCTGCTGAGAAGTGGAAACCATACTGGTCTCAAACACAACAAAATTATAGAGAAAATCACCTTTAAAGATTGTCTGTTACTTTCAAAAGGAAAGTCAACCAATGACCCAGACTCAAGAGAGAATCAGGTATCTACAAAGAAGACAAGATGTAAGTACTGGACCAAACGTTACCTCTTAAAGTATCTGCTAATTACAAATAGGAAAGCCCAAGGGCTCATCTGGCAGGTTATCAAGATGTAGGCTCTAGATCAGTCATGCCATTTCCATGGGGACTCAGATGACTCCTGATGTGACACAACTAGACAGGAGTTAGATTGCTGGTAGTTTTTTTCCCCCCAAACCCATAACTTCAATGTGACTCCAATAAAACAGCAAATGAATCAAAGTTATAGGGCATGTTAAAAATGCTAAACAGTCTTCTTCAAAGACTATAAAGTGTTGGAAGGCCAGGGGATGACAAAGAATACTTTCAGGTTTGTGGAAGGGAGGGGTCATGAAAAGGTGGTACAGCTAGGATCCTGGGTGAGGTGCAGAAATGGCTAGAGGACAGAGGTAGAAGAGAGGATGAGATCCAAAGTCTGCAGACTTGCTGAAGCCATTATATAAAGTAAACCTCTTTCTTTGCTAGAGCTACTGTTTTGTTGGAAGTACTAAGGAAAAAAAAAGCACAGGGCACAAGAGCTCTCTGTTACTATGCTTACAGCAATTCTCAATCTAAAATTATTCTGAATTACAATTCTAAACAGTGATTCTAAAAATTCTCTTTATCCTGTTTCTGGGTCAGAAAATTCAGTAGATGTTATCATCTTCACATATTTTTCTAGTTATTTACAACAGTGGCCTTTGTGAATGTCACTATGGTACCCAAGAAGTAAACATATTAACTGACAAATACATAATGCATCTAAGTTTTGGAAGATTCAGCAACAATTCAAATGTCATAAAAGCAAAAAACTCTCTGTTCATATACTGTGCCCTTCTTCCCTGTGTATCTTACTTTAAAAATAATTTGCTCACTTTGTGTGGGCTCTTAACTCTTTTTGAATAATCCTCGTAATCACTGATAAAGAAACTTTTTTCTTCCTTCTTCTTGAGTTTCTTGTGATTTGTGGATTGTATTTTGTGTATTCTCATCTTCTAGGCTAATATCTACTTACCAGAGAATGCATACCATGTGTGTTCTTTTGTGATTGTGTTACTTCACGCAGGATGATATTCTCCAGGCCCATCTATTTCCCCAGGAATTTCATAACTTCATTGTTTTTAATAGCTGAGTAGTACTCCATTGTGTAGATGTATCACATTTTCTGTATCCATTCCTCTGTTGAGGGACATCTGGGTTGTTTCCAGTTTCTGGCCTTTTGTGGATACTTCCTTCCTTCTTAAAAGGGGGAACAAAATACCCATGGAAGGAGTTGCAGAGACAAACTATGGAGCAGACTGTAGGAAGGACAATCCAGAGACAGCTCCACCTGGGAATCCTTCCCATATTCAATTATTAAATCCAGACACTATTGTGGATATCAGCAAGTGCTAGCTGACAGGAGCCTAAGATAACTGTCTCCGGAGAGGCTCGGACAGTGTCCAACTAATACAGAAGTAGAGGTTCACAGCCATCCATTGGACTAAGCACAGGGTCCCCAATGAAGGAGCTAGAGAAAGGACCCAAGGAGCTGAAGGGTTTGCAGCCCCTTAGGACGAATAACCATATGAAATAACTAGTACCCTCAGAGCTCCCAGGGACTAAACCCCAACCAAAGAGTTCACATGGGAGGACTCATGGCTCCAGCAGCATGTGTATAGCAGAGGATGGCCAAGTCGGTCATCAATGGGAGGAGAGGACCTTGGCCCTGTGAAGGTTCTATGCCCCAGTGTAGAGGAATACCAGGGCCAGGAAGTGGGAGAAGGTGGGGTGGTGAGCAGGGGGAAGGGGAGGGAACAGGGGATTGTTTTAGTTTTTTGGTTTTTTTTTTTCTTATTTTATTTTCTTTTTCTTTTTTCTTTTGGAGGGGAACCTGGGAAAGGAGATATTGTAAATAAAGAAAACATCTAATAAAAAAAATTTAAAAAATTAAAAAAGAGACTTTATTGTTAACTCTGTTATGTACTTTAAATAATAAGGACTGCTGAGGATTTGACTAAGTGGCTTTAAGGTTGCTAATCTGGGCTACATGAGAGCAAACACTTTGACTAGGTTCTTAATATGAGACAAATACATTGGCAATTTCCCAGGAGGAGGAAGGGCAAAAGGAAAGATGACATTTGCGAGTGAAGCTAAAGAATAATGCAAGATTCTGTGAAAGGAATGGGAGGAAACGTGCTTCCTACCCGACTATTGATTGTCTGCTTTCCAGGCAGAAAATGTCAACCACGATGTTTTGCCTTGTTTCATAAAGTGTATAGTGTAGGATGAGGAATGCATAGCTTGCCTTTTTAGTTCACAGGTCACTAGAACACCAGAGGGTCACACGTGAAGCACGGCAGACACAGATCTCCTTGTCTCCTATCAGAAGGGTGGGAGGGAGATGAAACAAGCAGTTGGTGAGCTAACTAGTGCTCACTAGGGGTGACAGATCTTCTGGGCATTGCTTACATCCCATTTTTATTTCCTCCTGGGTGAATAGTCACACTTCACCTGCAGACAGGAGGAGTCATGAATTCAGTTCTGGTCATGGAATGTTTGAGGAAGTGATATGTGTCATTTGCAGACTGGCATGTGACATGCTCTCTCGATACCGTTTGCTTTTTTTTTTTTTTTTTTTGGCCAGATGTTTACCCTCAAAAGTTCCTTGCTTGTCCCACGTCACAGAGAAGGGAGTCCTTGTTCTTAGAGGATTCTGAACTATGGCTTACTAACCATGATTCCTTTGTCAATATAATGGGCTACGGTACGAGTGAGAATAGAGACTTTTGTCTCATGCTGCTGAAGTTGTTATCACAGAAGGTAGTCTGCCATTAATAACACCGTTTCCTTTATGATTTAGGAAATAGTGACATATGAATAGCCTGTATCTCAACTTGCCGTCTTGTTTGTTGCATCCTGATGGATGGAAGTCAGGGAAGCATGCTTGGATGTTTGCCCAGCATCTGCCCTTTCTTTGATCTTTCTTTGTCTTCTGGTCTGTCATCACTGTATTGTACTTGAGCTTTTGAGAAATGAGGTAATCATGTGTTCCCAATATGATGACTAGCATGAAACTTCCATGTTCAAATTTTGTATATCAAGTTATATGGTTAATCTTGTCCTCAGCAGTCTTTTTGTCTCCTCCTTGGAAATGTATGAGATATCAATTAAAGAGTGACTGACATAGATCTATCACAAAGAATATTTGATTTTATGAGTACGTGACATGATACGTTTCTTCTATTGTTTTAGATAGCCTAAATATGCACTTTCTATCCAAGATATTACATGTATGTGATTTCTTTATGAGCATATCAGTTAAAGTGATTGGGAAAAAATTAAATGGGAAACCCATAGGCTATCATGTTAGAATTCGGTCAATGGCTTAAAAATTGTTTTGCTGGATATTTACAGTGTATTATAATTATTATCCATGAGGTTACAACTAAATTATCAAGTAATAATAATTTTAAAACTATGACATAATGGTTTGAGATGTAGGAAATCTATTTATGAGCTTAGAGTTCTCGTGGGAACTCTAGCTGGGAAGGAGAAATGGGGTCACCTGTGCATCTGTAGACTTCAGCTTGCATTAAAGTCTATGTGTAAAGTTTAAATCCATGTGAATCTTTTCCATTTAAGTGAATTTCAAACTGATAAAATATACTTTATTGGCAAATGGGGAGTAATTCTTATTTTCTGCATCATTAATTGCAAATAGACATTTCTTCACACTCCTTTGAGACAGTTTGAAGAAATCACTTTTTTTTGGCTTTTTTTTTCCAAAACAGGTTTTAAAATGAGACAATAAAAAGGGAAGCTCTAGCTATAATAGGGTTAATTAGAAATTAACCTTAGAATGGCTTCTTCTTAAACAATTGCAATGAAGACCTTTCGTTTGCAGGAAAAGAGTGGAAATAGGAGTAGGCCTTGTGATTATAGAATCATGACTACCATCACATGATGTGAAAACACAAGGAGCAAATTCACCTTTCCCCTACTTCCTCAGTAATCCTAAACCTTGCCATTCTGAACACGGACCACAATCTATTTTAATTCTGACATGCAAATGAGATTGATTTTATTCAGGTCACCACCTGAACCTACATCATTGAAATCTCTCTCACCTTAGCTCAAACTTAGGGTCAAAATGTCACTAACCATTCATGAGAATTAATCACAAAACATGCTGGAATTCTGTGTTAAAGCTTGTACCTGCAGACCTATTTGAAGTGTGTCCTACTGCATTGAGTTTCTGTCTGAAATAGCTGATGTAAGCCCTTGATATAGTGGAGCTGCCCCTCTATTCATTGTGTTATCATTTTATACAGTCTGTCCATAAAAACCCCAAGAGAAGAATGCACTGTCTGCCCATGAAGAATAACTCACCCTCTGTGGCTTATGGAAACAACAATAGAATTTTAAATACCTTGAAAAGGCAAGGCTATTTATATAATTTTGTCAGTGTTCCACTGGTTGGATAGCAACATCCACATATAATGAACAAAAGAACACAATTAAACATGCACTCTAATAAGGAATGGAGAGCTAAGATTTCTGTCACTTATCAAAAGTGGAAATTTCCAAAATTTAAAATAATGAAATAACATGGCCGCTAGAGAGCCAGGGATGCGTTATTAGACACAGTAGTAAATGTCAAATATACTATACTACGGCAATATTCTTCAGTTTGACTATGGCTCTTTTATTTCTCATTCCCATGCATCTCCTGCTGTTACCTGTTCATCTCCTATCAATTCTATTCTCATCAGTAGATGCCCCAGTCAGGCACAAGGACTATCTTGGTTTAATTAAATGTCCCCACTAATAAGAGAAAGCTAGGCAGGCTTGGGCATGCCAGAAGCACCAGCTCTCATATTTAAGCAGGTGGTGGCAAGCCTGGGGCTTACACTGAACTCTCAATTTTATATCTTCTTGAGTTAAAGACTTAGAAAGACTTCTCTGAGTCTTGAGGCCCTGAAGAATGAATAGAATTTATACCAAGATAATTGTTATTGATTGTTGCTACATGGAACTCTGCCATAATGACATCAGATATATTAAGCACCCAGTGATGTTGCTTTCAGTTAAACTGTACCACAAACATCTCACTGTGGACTTGGCAAGGTGTTCAGCTAAATCACATTTATTGGAATTATGAGTTAGGTGTTGAAAACATTATTAGTCAATTTTAGATCAAGGAATAAAAGCATGAGTACTCTTGCTTCATCTGTACCCATTTCAGTCTCATAAAAGGGAATCAGAAAAGGAGGAAGATAAATAGTTGTGTATGAACTAGTAACTTGAAGGGGACAGGACACCCTCTTCGTGGGAGTGCGAATCCCAAGGTCCTTCACCATTAGCAAATGAGGAAGACTCCTCAGTCATATCCACATCTGGGGTGGAGGGGGGGTGGATGAACCAACAAATGGCTGCAGAATTTCAAGATTTCGAGAGCAACTGGAATCAGAGTCACCAGTGTTACCCATGGCGGCCCTTGGAATTGTTCTACTCTACTGAGCTGATTGCTCCTATTTAAACTGATACAGAGCTAAATTAGAAGCAAGCCTAATTTGTAGTACACTTTTGAGGGATTTCTCTTTCAGCATATTTATGTATATCTCTTTGCTCTTCCTATATACATAGCACACTAGTGAACATTTCCTTATATAATCCTGCTTTTCTTCTTGGTTGGTATAGAATTAGTTGCTAAGACTAAGTCCCCAACCCATCAGAATATCAAGTCTATACTTTTAGGCACATAATTACACTGAGGTTAAAAAAGAAATTAGGTATTCATATTCCAACCAAGGAGACAATTTATCTTTTGGACATAATCAACTAAGTTTTCCCTGGATATTTATACAGAAAATTCTAAAAATAAAAATATTATACCAGCATATTAGTTAATAGAAAGTTGTTCTGATTATATATAGGAAAGGATGGATTAAAAGCATTATATTCAAATTGTCAATGCCACAAAATTAAGTTAATAAGAATTCAGCACATCAGAACAAACTCCTCTTATGGTCTTGTACTTCTCTTTAAATTTGTCCTAATTGGCCTCCATGTGTTGCGTATGTCTGATAAGATGTGACATGAAATGATTGGGATAATTATGGCTTCTCTTCTAATGTGTGTAGATAACTAAGGAGAAGCCATGTTTTAAGAACATTGCCTACGAATTGTGATAAAAGGTAGAATCACAAACTGGCCCAAATATTGAAAAATATGCAGCAAAATGTAGGGAGAACCAGAGACTGTTTGTCGGCAGTTGAAAGAAAGAGAGAGAACTAAACACACACTCTCTCTGCTTTTTCTTTTGTGGAACATGATTATGAGATAATGAAGCTTGCTTCTGTGCTTAAACAGTATTCATCAAGTTGTACGTAATGACTTATGGGTCAAATTTTTCAACTGAAGAATTAGTGGAAGAGTTTGAAATGCTGGCCAATTGATTCAAATTTTTCATTAGTTACACTATAACAAAACTCAAAAGAGTTCCTTTTAGATTATTAAAAATCCAAAGGTTATAATAGTCAGGTGTTCTGACTATTCAGGACTTTCCAGGAAGGAAGTTGGCACCTTTAGGTGCCCAGTATATTATAGCATTAATAATATCATATATTTTGAATGATGTGTAACACTTAGTAAGTTCTCAATAATGGTGTATTTGTTGGGGTTGTCTAGAGGGACAGAAGGAACAGAATTTATAGAATGCATATATATATGTATGTGTGTGTGTGTGTGTGTGTGTGTGTGTGTGTGTGTGTGTGTGTGATTTGAATGGCTTACAGGCTGTGGGCCAGCTGATCCAACAATGAAGGAATCCAGCAGTTGTCCAGCCCATGCGGCTGGATATCTCAACTGTTCTTCTGTATATGTCAGAACCAGAAAGAAGTAGGTTCTGATGCAAGTAAAGGAGTGGACTTGCTAGACAGAGCAAGCAAAGAGCAAGAGCTTCCCTGTTCCAAGACCTTTATATAGGCTGCCAACATAAGGTTTGACCCAGAGTAAAGGTGGATATTCCCACAGGTGTGCCCAGCCACTCGGGTTTTGGTGAATTCCAGATGTAGTCGAACTTACAACTAAGAACAGCCACCACGGTCTGTTGACTCAATAGTGTCCTGGAGGTGCTTAGGCAGGCCTCAGAAGGGCAATATTTAAACACATAAATTAGCCAACTGTACTCATCAAGAGTTTCCATTCAGTTAGCAGTTATTAAGCATTCACTATCACTTCCACTAACTGCTATTTCTTATACAGGGGCTATTCTCATCCATCCTGTGGGAAATGTTACTGTGGATGGCGATTTGTGCAAGTTGTGCGGGAAGTTGAAGCCACCATCATCAACAGGGGACCCCTTCTTACTGCATCTTGACCAACTATTCTGTAGGTTGGGTAGGAAGCTACTGCATTCCATATATAAGCATATTGTAAACAATACTGACAGAAATAACTCACTTAGCAAAACAGGTTGAAGTAGAATATGAGTGACTTAATTTGATAGGAAATACAGGAATGAAGAGAAATCGGGCTCACAGAAGCTCTCAGTCATATCATCGCCCTAGAAATGCCAGTTTCAATTCTGACATTGACATTGGCTACTTTATTCCACAAATTTTGCCTACATCTTGATTTTCTGATCTGATCCAAAATGAAATTAATAATAACTAACACATAAAATTGTTATGAAGATTAAAAAAAAGACAATGTATTCTTTTTTGAAGACTTTATTTATTTATTTGATATATATGATGAGTACACTGTAGCTGTCTTCAGACACACCAGAAGAGGGCATCAGATCCCATTACAGATGGTTGTGAGCCACGATGTGGTTGCTGGGAATTGAACTCAGGACCTCTGGAAGAACAGTCAGTGCTCTTAACCTCTGACCCATCTTTCCAGCCCGACAATGTATTCTCAAATGATCAGTATAAAGTAGGACTTTGATGCTATTTAAACTTCCTTTCTTTTCTTAAGACAAGAGAGTCTTACATATACATCCATGTTCTGACAAATAACTCAGAGAATTCGTTATTGATGAGACATGATTTCAGAAGAATTGCATGGATGGGAACAGATATATCCAGTCTATGGCCCACATACTGTATATACCCCAGATAACTATGCATACTGCCCAACACAGAACTGTAAACTTAATTAAAGCCATATGAGTGTGTATCCGTGTGTGTGTGTGCGTGTGTGTGTGTGTGTGTGTGTGTGCATGTTTATTCTTGTAAATCATCTGTGCTTCTGTAATATAACCTTGGTAGATGATACATTCATTCCATAATATCAAAAGGTTTGATACAACTATAGGGTAATCTGGAAGTATCAACTTTGGTCAAGAAGAACAATTTTTCTCTGAGAAAAGAGAAAAAAGTAAATGTTAATTTAAGCACAGATGAAGGGTCTATGCCCCAGTATAGGGGAATACCAGGGCCAGAAAGTGGGAGAGGGTGAGTTAGTGAACAGGGGGAGGGGGGAAGGGAACAGGATTTTTTGTTGTTTTTTGTTATTGTTTTTTGTTTTTGTTTTTTCTAGAGGGGAAACTGGGAAAGGAGATACAATTTGAAATATTAATAAAGAAAATATCTAATATTGAAAAAAGTAAAAAAACACCAACTTTAATGAATAAAGGCCAACAATAAAAAATTTTAAGCACAGATAAATTTACAGATGTAGAATAGGAAGGTCAATAAGTTTACACCTAATGGCCTGTTTGTTTCTGTGATAGTAAACAAAAAGTTATTGTTTAAAGATCCATGAGATAATGAGTTAGGGAGTAAAGGACTGTTGTTGATTTGGTCTAATGCTACTTATGTTAATTTGGTCCCCCAAATTACATGGGAAAACACATGTCTGCACATAAGATGAGGGACCTGCCCCAGGTAGTTTTGGCTGGTAAATAAAGTTGCTGGCAGCTAATGGCTGGGCAAGGAAACAGAGGCAGGACTTTTAGGATTCCTGGGCAAGGGACTGATAGAGGGAGGGAAGAGATAGCTGCCATGCTGGGAGAGGGGTAACTGCCATGCCTGAGAAGGCAGGACAGAAAGACAGCCAATATATAAGAGCTAGGGAAGAACAGTCCCAGGCCTCCCCTACTGAGTCTAGGGCAACAATGTTGGAATCTAGATTTTAGTAATAACTCAGGAATATTGGAGGGGAGGTGTTAGCCATGTGGAGGCGTGGGAGTTGGCCAACCATTGAGCTGTTGAGGTATATTAAAATATAAGGCTGCATGAGTGTGTCTTTCATTCAGGGATCCAGAACATTCGGGTGGGTAGCGAGGAATGCATAGCTACCAGATCAATTAGAGAAGAGACGAATCGGGTGCTATGACACAGAACATGGGAAAGTGAGGGTATCCCAGGAGAAAGGATTAATGAGCAGCCCTGAGGACAGAACTTGAATTGGAGACCACCTTTGTAAGTTATCCCATTATTACCAAGCCAGCAGAACCTGAGACTGGTGCAGGAGAGGAAGGCAATGAGTACAATGGATTGGAGAACCAGGATTTGTAAGGAAAGAGCCTAGATAAGTTGAAGTAGCTACTTCAAGAAGGGTGAGAACATGGGTGCAAGAGAGAAAAGTGGGGAGTCCAAGCTGCCGTAAGAACTTAAGGACATAAGGCAGAATCCATAGATGTTGATAAGTGTAAAGAACAAAAGCCATGAGGAAAAGGGTGTGACACCGACAAGGATGCTGTCTTATCTGCCCAGGAATATTCTGAGCAGAAAGTCCTTTGTGTCATAATGAGGTCGGAACCGAGCCAGCATTAGCCAGAGCTGAGTCTCCTAAGAAAGTAAGTAATGTAACCAAAAATAACAAAATTGGAGGCTATTGGCATGATAGTGGATACGTTTATGGGATGTCTAAAAATATGGCCAAGGGGAATAGAAAGAATGAAATAGACTCATAAGTTCAAAGTAATCAAAATTCCATTGAAATCAGAATTTCTTTGAGGAAATACGTTTTGTTACTTCACAAGAGGCAATGCAAACTTACTCTTGCATGTATGTGATGACCAAGTCTTGCTCCTTCACAGGAGTGTTGCAGCCAAAACAATTTATGAAAGCCACATGAGAGTTAGTTAGCCTATGGGTGCAAATATAGTCATGAAGACATCAGTCTGCCTTCTTTTATGAAAGAAAAATTTCAGAATATCACTAAAATGTGATAACTAGGAGAATTGTGGAATATACTCATGACAAATACCAAACATTAATATTAACCTCCTAGAATTATTTAATTACTCTTTGAGGGGAAATTAAAGAAAAAAAATTAACCTTGTCCTAAATTCTGAATTCTAAACTCACAGATGCCATATAAATTGGCAAATGCCCTCCCAGCCTTAGAAAACAACTGGATCTTAATTAATTATTTTATAGTTTATTTTTACAAATTAAAATCAAGTTCCTTGTCATGGCAGAGGGTTAAAGGGTCTTATCAAGAAAAACAAGAACCAATGGAATGCTGGGTTGAAGCAACTTATCATCCTGACATCACAAGCATAGCTTTCCATGGCACTCCTAGCAACATCGGGCAAGCATAGCAACAGCAGCTGGTACACCGGAATGGCATTGTTTAAAATAAATATTCTCCCTAGTTGGCATTTGCAAGTGATCTTTTCATTCTCACTGTTTAAAATATAAGTGTGAACATGTCTTACGAAAACAAACGAAAAAGGGAAAGCATTTAGGTATGAGGGAACAGTTATGGGAAAATGCTCACTTCCAAAAAGAATCTATGTGTCATAATTTACTGCCACCAGAAATTCCCTTCTCAGAAAAACCAGAAGCCTTATCTATAATGGTCCTCCAAATTTAGAATGTTACAACCCTCTAAAAAAAAATCCATATAGGTTATTTCACTCCTCCAGTACTTGGAGACCACTAGTGCCACGTGCCATACATATGTGTGTGCCAAGAGCCACAAGCTTCCAAGAGAGGAGATTGTGACACTATAAGTCAAGTCTATAAGTAACTATGAAGAAACTATGTGGAGGAGCAGAAGCATGGCCTCTGGGTGGAGAAGCACATCTGGATACGATTTACTTCTTAGCAATAGTAACTGGCTATGTTCCTTGACTCTCCTGATGTTTAGTCCTACATCACTGAAGTAAAGAGTCAGAGTCACTCTTAATTAGAAAGGTTGATGTGAGGCTCAAGTGAGTTAATTTATAGAAAGTGCTGCTTAAAATAAAGCCAGGCATAGCAAGTGCTGTAGATGAGTGCACTCTCATTAATTTTTAATATAAAATGTGAAGGATGTCATAAGATTAGCTAAGATGCCATACAATGGCTAGCTAAGAAAGGCAGTATATCTCGGAGATTGAGCAAAACGATAAAGGAGCTGAGTTGGGTTGGGTTTTCAATAGAGAACAATGATCAAGAGTCTCTACTCACCAGGGAGAAAGAACAGACAAGTGACATGCAAGGAGAGAGAAGGCAAAGGTCATATAGAGGACCAGGAGGGAGGGGCTTCACCCTATACTGTGTCTCTTCACTGGCTTCACTGACAACAGGCCACTACAGTCAGTACATTTTGATGGAAGTCTACATGTTTGATGTAAGAGTTAAGTTTTAGCCAAAAAGAAGTCAAGGGGTTGAGGTTGACTGGAGGTGCAGAGAAAGGTAGTGGGGTGGGGGAGGAGGAAGCTGCAGGCTCCAGTAACACCATACTGAGGAACTGGACTTTACTATGTAGGGGTTGTTCCTCAGTGTGTCACAGACTCTTCTCAGGTATCAACTTGAGAACATTTTAGCATGTTAGTTAAAGACGTATATTTCTTAAAAGAAGGACATGATTTTAAGAATAAAAGGAAAAGAAAATTGGAGGGGGAAAAAAGAGGCAGAGGAAGAAACTTGGAGGATCAGGAATTCAGGATGACCTGCTGAAGACCCTGCCTTTGGCTTCTTCCTTCCTCTCTTCATCTTAAGAGATAAGAAACTAATGCAGTTAACAAAGTAGGGATACCTCACCTCCACTATGGATTTACAACCATCAGTGCCACCCTTGAATATATGTTTTGAGATCCCAGCACCCACAAGGAAGAAGCAAGCAGATCTTTGTGAGTTTTATACCAGTTTGGTCTACAGAGTGAATTCCAGGTCAGCCAGAGCTACACAGTAAAATGCTGTCTCAAAACTAAACAAAACAAGAAGAAGAGGAAGAAGGAGCAGGAGGAGGAGGAGGAGGAGGAGGAGGAGGAGGAGG
>JADRCD010178832.1:0-20238 GCA_019843815.1 Montemys delectorum
GAGCTTTTTGCTTTTTGGATTTTCTTTGACTGTTGTGTCAATGTTTTTTATGATGTCTTCTACCCCTGAGATTCTCTCTTCTATCTTGTATTCTGTTGGTGATGCTTTCATCTACGACTCCTGATTTCTTTCATAAGTTTTCTATATCCAGGGCTGTCTCTCTTTCTGATTTCTTTGTTGTTTCTATTTCCATTTTTAGATTCTGGATACTTTTGCTCATTTCTTTCACCTGTTTGATTGTGTTTTCCTGTAGTTTCTTAAGAGATTTTTGTGTTTCCTCTTGGAGGGCTTCTAGCTGTTTACCTGTGTTCTCCTGTATTTCTTTGAGGGTACTATTTATGTCTTTCTTAAAATCCTGTATCATCATCATGAGAAGTGATTTTATATCTGAATCTTTCATTTCTGGTGTGATGGTGTATCCAGGACTTGCTATGGTGGGAGTATTTGGTTCTGATAATTCCAAGTAACCTTGTGTTGCTTATATTCTTATGCTTGTCTCCTGCTACCTGGTTATCTCTAGTGCTACCTACCCTTGCTAAATATGTCTGGAGCCTGTCCTTCCTATGATCCTGATTGTGTCAGAACTCCTCAGAGTCAAGCTGTCTCTGTGATCCTGTGATTCTGGGATCCTGTCATCCTGTGCTTGTTAGAGTGCCCAGGAGTGGAGCTTCCTCTGTGTGTTTTGGGACTGGCTGTAGAGTTTGCGCCCAAGGTCTGCTCAGGGCACCAGCCAGCCCAGACAGACCAGAAGCAACCCCAACTACTGGGCTGGCAGTGTTCCTGTGTGCCTGGTCCCACTGGTCCCAGTTACTCCTGGTGTTGGGACAGAAGTTGTGTCCTCCTCACTTCTGATCGGAGGCATGTTAGAGTGCCTGGGAGTGGAGCTTCCTCTGGGTGTTTTGGGACTGGCTGCAGAGCTTCTGCCCAAGGACTTCTCCTTAATTTTTTAAAAATATTTATTTATTTATTATATATAAGTACACTGTAGCTGTCTTCAGACACACCAGAAGAGGGCACCAGATCTCATTACAGATGGTTGTGAGCCACCATGTGTTTGCTGGGATTTGGAATCAGGACCTCTGGAAGAGCAGTCCCTGCTCTTAACTACTGAGCCATCTCTCTAGTCAGGCATTGATGTTTTCAAAGATGCAAACTATTCCCAGGGTGTGTTTTTTGTCTTGGTTGTGACTCAAGATGTGATCTCTCAGTCACTGCTCCAGCACCATGCCTACCTGCCTGCAGCCAAGTTCTGTATCATGATGGTCATGGACTATAACCCCATGAATCTGTAAGTCTCATACAATCTCTTTCTATTATGTGTTGTCTTTGTCACAGTGTCTTACCTCAGCTACAGAAATGTAACTAAGACAATAACTGTCTTAGTCAGGATTTCTATTCCTGCACAAACATCATGACCAAGAAGCCAGTTGGGGAGGAAAGGGTTTATTCAGCTTACTTCCACATGGCTGTTGATAACCAGAGGAAGTCAGGACTGGAACTCAAGCAGGTCAGGAAGCAGGAGCTGATGCAGAGGCCATGGAGGGATGTTCCTTACTGGCTTGCTTTTCCTGGCTTGCTCAGCCTGCTCTCTTATAGAACCTAAGACTTCCAGCCCAGGAATGGCACCACCCCTTTGATCACTAATTGAGAAAATGCCCCACAGCTGGATCTCATGGAGGCACTTCCCCAACTGAAGCTCACTTCTCTGTGATAACTCCAGCCTGTGTCAAGTTGACACACAAAACTAGCCAGTACAATTGACCCCTTGTCAACTTGACACACAAACACATCACTATTAAGCCTCAACCCTTATGTTCTTATTCATCCCCAAGATCTAAAGTCTCACAGTCTTTACATATTAAAAGTTCAATTAATTTAAAATGTCCAATATCTTTTAAAATTCAAAGTCTCTTAACTGTGGGCTCCACTAAAATACATTCTTCCTTCAAGAGGGAAAACTACCAGGGCAAAGTCACAATCAAAAGCAAAGCCAATGTCTGGGATCCAACTCACGATCTTCTGGGCTTCTCTAAGGGCTTTGGTCACTTCTCCAACTCTGCCCTTTGTAGAATACATCTTGTCTTCTGGGCTCCAGATGCCTGTATTCCACTGCTGCTGCAGTCCTTAGTGGTCATTGCATGGTACTGGTATTCCCAAAACACTGCTGTAACTAGGTTTTACCAATAGCCTCTTATAGACTGTCTTCACGGTGCCAAGTCTCAACTCCTTTGCATGACACCTTCAGTCCTGGGCCTTCAATTGCAAACTGAGGCTGCACCTTCACCTATGGCCTCTCATTGTGCCAAGCCTCAGCTGCTCTCGATGACCCCTTCGTGCTGTCAAAACCAGTACCACCTGGGTGACTCTTACACATTACCAAGTCCTGCTGCAGCACAAGGTACAACCTTGGCTATCTTTGTAACACAACCTCTTTGTGCTCTCAGAAAACATTCCCCAGAAGATCTCACCTCAATGATACTGGTCTCTTCTTAATCACCACTAATTCCTTAGCTCCAGCTAACCAGCATCAATAGTCCCAGTAATGCAGTTTTCATTTTAGTAGTTCTGGTATCTTGTTAATCACAGCTGATTCTTCAGCCCCAGCTAACCAGAACCACAGAATCTTCACAATCAAAATAACAATGACCCTGATAGAGTCTTTAATCTTCCCTCTGAAATTTTACAAGCCAGGCCTCCATCCTCTGCACTGTTCTCAACATGACCTTCCAAGCTCTTACACAACATCCCATAGAGTTCTTAACAGCCAGTGGCTGCTCTTCTGGCTCAAAGTTCCAAAGTCCTTCCACAATCCTCCCCAAAACATGGTCAGGTTGTCACAGGAATACCTCACTATGCTGGTACCAATTTGTCTTAGTCAGGGTTTCTATTCCTGCACAAACATCATCATGACCAAGAAGCAAGTTGGGGAGGAAAGGGTTTATTCAGCTTACTTCCACATGGCTGTTGATCACCAGAGGAAGTCAGGACTGGAACTCAAGCAGGTCAGGAAGCAGGAGCTGATGCAGAGGCCATGGAGAGATGTTTCTTACTGGCTTGCTTTTCCTGGCTTGTTCAGCCTGCTCTCTTATAGAACCCAAGACTTCCAGTCCAGGGATGACACCACCCCTTTGATCACTAATTGAGAAAATGCCCCACAGCTGGATCTCATGGAGGCATTTCCCCAACTGAAGCTCACTTCTCTGTGATAACTCCAGCCTGTGTCAAGTTGACACACAAAACTAGCCAGTACAATAACCATCATACTTAACATAGGGAAATTGAAATTCTATGCTGGAAATCACCTATGTTGGTATCCCAGGTGCTGAGATTTTGGGAATGTGTTACCACACCCAGCTACGATCCAAGATGCTTTATATATTTCCAGTCATTTCATCACTCTTTGCTCATTATCTCTTAAAACCTTGAGATTTCCATATACTTTTATTTTTCTAAGAGAGATAAGATTGTACCTTTATCAGTCTAATTTCCTTGATCTTCATGTGTAACCTCCTGACAGCCTTTGGCTTCTACAACAGAAATTCTGGATCCATAATCTTTAAAGGTTAGAACACAGTTCATGAAAATTTGAGGTTAATGAAAAACATGTATTCTCAATAGGGCTCACATTCTCTGATAGCTATCAATCCTACGTGGCATCAGGGAAACTGAAGTTTCATATAGTTCACACTACAGGATTTTTCCATCAGCTTTAATGTTTATTGAATTGTTCTCCTGTCTGTTTGAGTACTCATTCAAACCTGAAGGTTGCTACCTGAACTATCCAAGCAGACTATGTGATTTATGATGTCCAATGATGGTGTTGAATATTTCTTTTCTTTCCCTTTTCCTTTTTCCCTTTCTTTTCTTTGTTTCTTTTTGTATTTTCTCTTCCTTCCTTCCTTCCTTTCTCTTTCTTTCTTTCTTTCTTTCTTTCTTTCTTTCTTTCTTTCAATACAAGATCTCACTATGTATCTCTAGCAGTTCTAGAATTTACTATGTGGACCAGGCTGGTCTTGAACTCACAGAGATCCACTTGTCTTTGCTTTTCCCAAAGAAGCAAATGGCATGAAAGGCATGCTGTAGTATGCCTAACTTTGGATATTTCTTTATTAAACAGAGAAGAAAAGCAATCAAATGTGAAAAGCATATATCACTTGATTTAACATCACTTGGTGTTAAGCCAAACATTTGCACCATTTGTACAGGGCATGTGAAAGGTAAGGGCATATGAAAGACAGCTGGACACTTCTTGCTTCTAGTAGATGTGCATGTTTGTATGCTGGTCTTCTTTGGGTTCTTCAGTTTCTTCCCCTTTGGGATCTTCTTGTTCCAAACAACAGAAACAATAACACTTATTCACAAGCATTTTATTAAAGTGTTTTCCATTCAGCAAAACATCTTTATTCAGCAGTGAACAGGCAAAATTCCTGCCTTCATGGAAATTATGTTTCTAATGGGAGAAATAAACATATAAATATTTTTTAAATACAGGGTCTTATTAGGTACATATCTCCTGGTATATGCACAAAAACTGTAATATAGCATATATACATGATCATATATTTGCAATATTATACATATATAAATTAGATACTGATAAGAAAACAAGAGAAGATAAAATGGAAACAGAGAAAATGATTGGAAGAGAACATTTAAAATAGAGATTCTGAGGCAGGCTTCGTGAAGTTGATAACTAGACTCCAAGGCATTTACTATTTCTTGGCAGAAGGAAGTTTGTGACTGTATAGGGCAGAAGACAATGATGAGGAGCAGAGAAATGGCAGTTTATCTGCAGTGCAAGGGACAGCACAAAGACAGCAATCTGGGTGAGAAAGTGTGGAGTTCATTTGTATGGGACCTTCTTGGGCTTTGTTGTGTCATGTGGAAAGTCCTTGGCTTTTGAACAGAGGAATTACAAGGTCTTCTTATGTTTTAACAGAAATATGTTAATGTAGTGTAATGAAATGCACTGAACAGGGTAAAAGACAGAAGCAGGTAAACTAATAAGTAAACTTCCTGGGAAGCTGAGTGCTTCTTCAGTTTCTCCCAGGGACCTCCCTTGGCCAGTGCCTGAATTGCTGGCCCTCATGGGATGTGTCCCATATCTAATTCATGAACACCCATCTTTCATCTCTTGCTTCAGTCAACATAAGGAAGTCAGCATCAGCATCTCCTTCCCCCTGAGCAGTAGCAATGGGGATAGCCTTACATATTAGTATCCAGGCAGCAGTTAGGACACCAGAGCACTGTGCTTGGGCCTAACACCGAGTACTCACTCTGTGCTCTCATTCTTGACTAGAGTCACAATGGAGGTGCCCCTGTCACCTCTGGAAAGATGGGCACAGATAGTACACCAAGAACTTCTCTCTACTTAATCCTCCTCAGAAAATTCCCCACAATGTCCTCAAAGTCCTCCATTAGACTGTTTTAGAAACTAGCACTTCTTACGTATCTCTTGTTGATTGAAAGGGGAGACAGACTTCACCTCTGTTCTCCTCTCATTTTTAGTGTCTGGGATACAAATGAGAGATTACAGAGTTGTGTATGAACAATGAATACCATCTTCGAAAATTTGTACCTTGGTTGGGGACTTCACTTTGCAATGTCGAAGCTATTCTGCTTAGCAATTTTTCTTGTAACTTCTTGTTACAAAGGGAAGGATCCTTATATTAATTAATGAGTTACATATTTCTACCCTCTGAATAGTTCTCATAAATGAGAATATGTTTGGCAATAAGGAAAATGAATATTCAGGATGACCTATTAAGTCATGGTAATGGCATGGTAATGTGCTTGTGGTAGACACACTGAAAAAATAATTGAATCTTGTGGTTTAAATGGAAGCTGTAAGATTAATTCATAATTGGAAATTAATTCATCTTCAGAATGAAATCAATCTCTCACAAATTTCAAAATAAATAATTGTGCTTTACTAGTGTTCAACATTTAGAGCTGTACTGGAAAAGGGTGTTTTAAAATGATAATCCAATATGGCTAGAGATACTGAACATATGTTTGGATTTGGTTCTAGCACCACCTTAAATAAAAACTATGTGTGCCCACTCAAGAACAGATGGTGATAACTGCTGGAACATTGTGGTAACATGTTAATGTGGATTCACATATAAAAATCTCTATGATTTCTTATCAATAAATATGAATCAAGGAGTGTTGTGTGCCAGTTTATGAGATGGAATACTAAACATAAACATGAAAATCTAAAAATAGTGGGCAAAAGGTGTGAGGTAGTTAACATTTGTCAGGGGAAAGTGCAGATGCAGAGTCCATGATCACAAAGGATGAAGCAGTGGCCTGGGGGCTGCCAGGCATGTGAGGGCTTTTTGGAAGATTATTCTAATGGTCTAGCCTGTTATGCTTTGTACCCCTGAAACAGGATTTATTTGAACAGGAAACAAACTAACCATCAATCCATACCTCAGAGTTTCAGCTACCATTTACTGTATCACCACAATGGTCAGAATGGCAAGAACAAGTGATGACTGAGTCATTAGCCCTAAATGATGTCACTCTGTGTCCACTCCAAAGCTCACAGAGCATTATGGGATGGAGAGGAAAGAGTGTAAGAGCTAAGGTTGGGAAGACATGAAGCAAAATGATACCTTCAAATATGGCACAGCTGTTGCACCCATGAACTCACAGCAGCTGTAGTTTTCTGAACAACACCCACACGAGATTGGATCCTTTATCACTTCATCAAGAATGGAGGATGAGCTCCTGAGGCCTCAATCCTTTCCAAGGAGATGTTTGGCAATGAAGTGTAGTTGAAGGAGGGAATGGCATTTTCTTCTGTGATGTAGTCATAGATAAGTTGTCCTTGTTGCACTAAAGAGCCTCCCACCCATGCATTAGCAAGTAACACTTAGGAAACTCAAGGCATGTCACACAGAAGGAGATGTAAAAGCAGGAAGCAGGTTTATCAAAAAAAAGGGGCTCCAGGCGAAGAGAGAAGGGTGGTGGAGAGAAACAGGGGATGAAAACTACAGAAATCCTTCATATAAATATATAAAACTGTCAAACAATGAAAATTGATTCAGGAAAGAAATGACAAGGGCATATGCCTTTAATCCCAGCACTTGGGAGGCAGAGGCAAGAGGATGTCTGTGACTTTGAGACCAGCATGGTCTACAAAGTGAGTTCTAAGACTATTGAGATCCTGTCTCAAAACAAACAGAGAAAGAAAACAAAAGCAAGCAAACAAACAAAAACAAAACAAAAAGAAATAGATATTATAGCATCACCTATAATCCTACTACTTAGGAAACTAAGACAGGAAAATTTCAAGTTTGAGGATAGTCTAGACTAAGTAGTAAGACTTTGTTAAAAGCAAGTGATCAAACAAGAGTCTCAGAAACAAACGTACACTTTAAACAATAAAAGGAAGCCACTCATATGGTTCTGATTACATGTGACGACATGGGCAAGTCTCTATGAATTCCTTCCCCTTCGAGGCAACACCCTCCCTCTGTCTGCCAGGTCATCCCTGTCTGTCTATTTTTTTTATGGTAGTAAGTTCTCTTCTCTGATTTTATTTTTAGTTTTATGCACTGTGCACTTCAAAAGAAAAGTTACTTGAGTTTGGAATAGAAACCATCTATGTGGTGGAATGTGAGGCCACTCTCAGAGACAATTGTCTTTTCATTTTCTGTATGTTGACTTCTTTTCCTTTTTGAGATGATGATAGAACTATGGCATTTCTCCATTCTGTTCTTCCCTCCAAGCCACCCCTGATATTTCCATTGCTCTTTTTCAAATTTAAGGTCTCTCTTTTCATTAATTGTTGTTACTTGTATATATTTGTACATACATACTTATTCATGAATAGAACTAGCCCAGTCTGCATAAATGTTATGTATGTTTTAACTCACTAATTCTCAGGTGTCTCTACACTGTGTCAAGTTGACAGCTAAAGCTAGCTAGGGCCATATGGACTCCAGGACATGAGAAGACAATTCACAGATCACTAGAAAAATATTTCTGAGACATATCCTGCTAAGGAATGCTTTCCAAAGTATTCAAGATTTCTTAATAAGATCAAGAGTTAAAAAGAATAACACAGAAAAGTGTGTTGTAGATACACCATTTGGGCATGGGCATTCCACACTTACTATCCTCTATACCTTTATCTGTTGAGGTTCTTTTTAACCACAATCCTCTTCCAAAGAAAGAAGGGATGAGAACTGCGCTCTTTTGTGGATCAAAGGATAGGCATAGAAAAGACCGTTTGGATACTGTGTAAACTTTAGTAAAAGGGTCTCTAGCCATGCACATAAGGGGATGTAATTGTCTACCTCTCTCTTCAAATTAAAGGCTTAAGGGATCTGGAGCTGCTGCATATATCTTCCCTATTCCTACACACACACACACACACACACACACACACACACACATATATATAATATAATATATATTATTATTGCTTACTAAGTAATCTTTAATAAGATATGTCTCAGAAATATTTTCTAGTGATTTGTACATGTATATATATATGCATATATATATATACATATGTTACTCAATAGGGTGAAAAGACAATGCACAGATCACTAGAAAATATTTCTGAAACATATCTTACAAAAGATTGCTTAGTAAGCAAATATGTATATATACATCCTTCAAATTGTCCACACTGAGTCTCTAGCAGCTCACTAATTATACTGTGTATTTTAGTACTCTTTCACTCACTCTCTTAAAGGTTTCTGCTTCTGAATTCCTTATGTCATAACATGTAGTTCCCATTCTCTGCCAGTCTGTATACTAAAAATTTTGTGCTAGCAGCATGAATCGTGATCCTAGTTCTCTGATGGAACTAAAGTAGTCTGGTTTGGATTGTTTATTTGTTTTGTTTGCCACTTTGCTCATTTTTCTTCATGGACAGCCGGGAATGATGCTTTGGTCTCCTTAACACTGGAGTAGAAACCAGAAGCCCTGGAGTCATTTCATGGCCCCTCACTTTTAAAAGGGTATAGAATCTTGTTCTATGTTGTGTCAACACCATTTTACCTTTTTGTAGAGGCATGGAAAGGTTAAAACAAAATGAAGTCACATGGTAGCAGATCCAATATTAGAACTGTCCATAACTACTTATTGTGTCTAACAAAGCACAGGGATACTGTTGATTCTTTTCACATTGAAACCCAAGGAGGTTTGGTCTTGATTTTGCAGATGCAAACTTGAAAGACATTATTAAGTTGCTAGTCATGAGGCTTCATGTGGGAACTGGAACTGAGTAAATGTTTTAAGGCTCCCTGTGTTCCTGTTTCACTGAAAGTGGAACTTTTGCTAAAGAGACAGATGGAATGATCAGCAGTCCTCTATACCCATCACCCAACAATAAATACAGATACTTCTGTCTGACACCACTACTGGACAGAAAGATTCCATTCCACGATGCCGTTATGAGCATTATTGTCCAGTGTTAATATTTATAGCAGTGAGATACCCCTAAACTTCCAAATGGGAACTTCAGTTTTGTAAATGTCTCCTGGTGACCTCTTATTTAGATATTCTCTCCCCAAATAATGAGACCTTTGTATTATTTCTACGAGAGAAAGAAAGTCGAATCCTTCAAGGCCATGTTAGTTGGAGAACATTCAAGTAAACCAGATAAGTAGAAAACATGAGTTCTTCCTCCTGCCCACGTTATCACTACACATTGTTGATTCTCTGGGGATGGACTTAGGCTCTCGTGAAACTCATTAGTGTTAGCTCTTTATTGTTTCCCATGATTTAAGTTTTCCATGCCTCTGATGTCTGATATTTTCTTGGATACACAAGAAATCTTCATAAACTTTTGTCTATTCAAAATTTTCATTTCTATATTTCTCATAATTTTCATCTCATTAGTTAGAGTATGGAATTTTCTTTCAATTTTGGAATTCTTGGCAATAGTAGGATTACAATAAGCTACCCTGTTTGTGGAGCCATTTAGAAATAAAAATAGAATACTTCCTTGTTGAAAAATGAGGAATAATTTTAAGATAGGAACACCAGGGCATTAAACCAAGAGTAAGATTCTCCTTAAGGACCTGGTCTTCTAAGACTTCATAGGTCACATGCTTGTGAAACTGGCCATTGGAAAATATCACAGGATAGGAGATGATTGGGGTTTCAGGTGTGGTTTTGGCAAACAGCTCAACTGTATGATCATTTTTTTCTGGACCATTTCTTTTTCTTGCCTGAAACAAAAAGTTCTATTACATACTCTCTGAGAGCCTCTGTGGTGCCAAGTTTATTTGACATTTCTTAGTGACAAATAGAGGAGGACTTATCTTTAACAGTCTTCTGCTTTGATCTCAGGACTGACACCACACATATGAAAACCACACATCTACAGCCATTGCCCAGACATGGGTCGTAATGGGACTCTATAACTCTAGATGTTTAAATGACTTTTCCCCTCTTCAATATATTTTCTCAGCGATGAGAGCTAGAGAAAGACATTACTGTTTCCCTCCCTACCATGGGGAAGGAGAAAGCAAGAGACATCAACTTAGCTGTCAGGAAAATGTAGGAATGATTTTTTAAGTGACCAATTCTTTGGCAATGGGCCTGATTTAGTCCTGGCAAGCAAGCTTTCTGCACCATCTGACTGTGCATTTTTATACAATTATTTCTGTAGATGTTGAATAAAAAAATGTCACTGCCATGGAAACTGTTATGTTTCATCAGCCTTTGTTTAAGATAAAGCAAAAGAACATATGCTTTTCACAGTGCCATGTCACTCCCTTTAATTTCACGGAGAAAATGAAAACCAGAGTGATAGCTTCGTTGCTAACTAGTGTTCTTAAGCAACATAACAATCGTGGCAAGCTGAACCGAAGCACAGCCTTGGTCAGTGGACGTGAGAAAAACATCCAGTGCTGCTAATAATCCCTTTTGTGCTTCCACAGCAAATTCCTATCAATCATGGATATGTTCTTCATCTTCATATTCGTGCCTTTACCAGAATGCAATGTAAACAGAGTCAGTCACACTGTATATATAATATGGGTTGTAAACTTTCAAGTTTGTCTTTTTCTGCTTGGCATAATATATCAGAGATCAGGGCATCCTGTTGTGATTGTTTGTATCTATATTTGGTCCATCTTTATGATTAGGTAATAGTCAGTTGCAGGGGTGTACCACATTTTGCTGATCAGCTTTCCTTTTTAATATTGTTGTTGGTGGTGATCTTTAAACATTTACTGTGCGCATGCGGTATGATGCAAAGAAGGAACTATGGCACCGTTTTAATTATTTTAGCATTAAAACTTTGAAATAAAGTCCTGAGAATTCTTCAACTTCATGTTTTTTCTCCAGTTTTTTTTGTTGTTGTTATTGTTGTTTTGGTTTTGTTGCTGTTGTTTTGGGGTGAGGGAGAGTATTCTAAAGCCATTGCCCTTTTAAATTTATAGAAAATTGTTATGGTATAGTGCTTGAGACTCCACTGGGTCAATACTTCAGAGAAATGTCTCTTGACAGCAGAGCACCTCTCAGTCACTGTTTCCTCAGCCATCTGGGCTGTCTTTCACTCTTCATCTGTAGTTTGGGACTTTTCAGCAAACAGACCCAGAATGCACTTGTGTACAGTTTCACCTAAGAACTAAGTTACTTCCTGTTGGGTCACTCCACACTGAACACCTGTTCTCCAGCATTCCCACATCCTTTCTCCAACCGTGATGGTTTACTCTAGACCGGCTTGATAAAGAAGTCAAGAAGCAGCAGCCCCCAGGAGCTTCCGATGACACGACCCTGATGGCTTTTACTACCCAGTCAACTGTCCTTTGCTTAGAAGTGGTTTTCCTTACTTTTCAGAGTTGTCAAGTAGTCCTCGTTTGTATTTTGCTCAGAGTTTTGTTATGACTTTCCAGAAAGACAGTTTTCTGTAGGCTTCTGTTTGGTCCCAGAAACTTACCAACACTCTGACTTAATTACTTTTCTGTTGTAACAACATACACGGACCAAGGAAACTTTTGGAAGGAAGTGTTTGTTTGGCCTTACTGCTCCACAGGGGTGAGTCCATCTGTGAGGCGCTCTGGCAGGCTGGCAAAGTGGTCTGCCTTCGTCACTTTTCTACTGTGGTGGTAAGACACCATCCCAGGGTTGTGTGATAAGATTCTGCGCAAACCAAGAGAAATGAAAAACAGTGTTGCCTACTGATGAATATTTTTTAAGCAATGGAGAGGTGTCATTAGGGCTCCACTCTCTCCAGAGGTCTGTTCCTTGCTTTTCTGTTTTTGGTGTCAACCAGCCTCCCATGGCTCGAATTTCCTCTACCTTCCAGGTCCCATTCTCCCTAAATCTCCCCATACTCACTCTTCCAATGATGCACATACTTTTGTGAGCACACCAAGATAACCTCCGTGTCTCAAAAATCTTTACCATAGTCGAACATGTAAACACACAGTCTCCTAGTTTTAGAGTCTTCAGATCAGGGTAGCAGTTTATCTGTGCAAAGGATAACTCTTGAATTCAGCAGCACCCAGAAGCAGCAGGACTTCAGAAAGGTACTTGCTTGGCCTGTCTGTATGTCTTCCCATCAGTGGGCTTTCTGTAGTTGGTCAAAGTTTGTTTGTGATAGGCTAAAGCTCAGCTGCTTGCTGCAAAAGAGATGCCTAATTTAAGGCTTTGTTTGTTTAGTACAGTTTGGTTGCATTTCATTAGCCTACAAACTAGAAGCCCAGAGACATTTTCAAAGCAATGGCCTCCTGCTTATTTAATCCAGCATTTATAAAATCACATTTACAAGTCCCAAGGATTATCACTTGCTATCTGGAAGTGTAAACTCAGCTGACCACGAACCCCCGAAGGCCAATTTACCAAAGTATCTCCTTTACTTTCACAGATCACACCCATCATAAATTGCATTTGGTGGTAAATCTGAGGCAAAAGGACCAAGTGACATCTTCATTTCATGACTCTACTGTTTGAAAGCATTACTGCCTTTACATACTGCAATTCATAAGCCAAGAAGTGTGGATATCATAATCCAGTGGCTTCTCGAATCAAAGGCCATCCAACTCTTTGCTTCTACTTTATGACCCACAAAGTGTTTATTTGTGGCCAGATGAAGTCTCTCATTTTTTTTTGTTCAAGTTCTGATATTTCCCAGAAACTATAGTGTCAGGAAACATTTCCCTTTGTTCGTTTTATAAGTTCCTGTGTAAACTATGAATTGCTATAAACAAAAGGGAAACTTTTATTGGACACATTCTCTTCTAAACAGTTCTCACTGCAGTACCTAGTCACGAGTCCCCTGACAGCTCTGTGCTTTTAGGGAAAAGGAAAAAGAGAGCCAAGTGTGGTGAGCTGAGTACACAGTGCTTCAAGGATACACACTTTCAAACACTAAGAGTTCAAAGGGTATGAAATTCACATGAACTTATCTTGGATTTTCTCTGACTCTGTGGAAGAATGTCTGTGCTTCTGAACTGGAGACTGTAAACTTAGTTTAAGTTTGATTGTCTGCATTAAACGGCAGTTTACCATCAGAGTGGTTTCTAAACAATGGTGCAGTTGCTAGATGATATGATCACTGCGCACAAACACTTCCGGGGTGATTGTACTCAGATCCAGCTTCAGAGTAGCAGAGTTCTTTCTTCCTTGTGTTCATCTTTAGGATTTGACCAGAACTGTACCCATTCATCTGCTTATCCACTTCATTTGCTGTCACTTTCTCTGTGATTTTTTTTTTTTTTTGAGGTATTAAGATCAAATTCAAATGATGACCACTTGACACACTTGAAACAGTTCAAGATCTGACATTGGTAGTTAAAATGGGTTTCTGAAAGATTGGTAATTTCCTGAGACTCACTATATGCATACCTGAGTTGAAGATATATATATATGTGTGTGTGTGTGTGTGTGTGTGTGTGTGTGCGTGTGTGTGTGTGGTATGTTTGCATATATGTTCTAAAAACTAAGTCCTGAATCTCCTCTTCATGCTTTGTTTCAGAATTCTACAAGCAACTCTTCTTTAGTATGGTTTGCCTACTGTCACTCAAGAGAAAATACCTTTGAGTACTCAATATTTATAGAGATTCTGAAATTTTGGTTCCTTTAAAAAACACAGACATATTATAAGAATATGCCTTCATTTTAATCCCATGTGTGCTAATACGGGGCTCATTCACAGCAGCTTAGTAGGATTTGCCTCATGCTCTAGCAGAGGAATGGTTTTTGCCAAGCGCAGATAATTTCAGCAATTGTGTGACATTTGAAAGTCTGGGAATTTTGACTGATTTTTCAGCTTACAGAAAACCTGGGAAGATGGACCCATATGTCCTTGTATACCCCTCATTCATTGCTAACATTTTTCTTTAAAATAAATAAATTTACCTTTGACACAGGTTTGGGGTGGTGGACAGACAGATGATCCACAAAAGCATATTTTTCTCCCAGAGAAACTGTATGATAAGTTCGTATCTTAAATTGGAAACCACAGACAGGAAATTCAACCAAAAGTGCTTTCTAGAAGAGGTTTGCATTCAGAGTTGGCCTTTGTAGTGATGGACCAAGTTCACTGAGTGAGAGGAAAAACGGAACAGTAAACTCAGATGATAACTGTGAAGCATTTATCTCACATTCCAGGGACATTTCATCTTCTCTGTGAAGAATGACCCAGAACTTCAGTTCTGTCGTCATAAGATAACAATTGTTCGGTAGGTAAGTGGGAAATCCTCTGATGTTTTTCAGCTTATATCCGTTTGTTTTTAGCTTTGGCTGAGAGGAAGTCAGCAATGTACAATTAGACACAGTCTGTCATGGGGACACTGGTTTTGTCTTGATGAACCATGTGAAATGCGTCTTTTGCCTTGCAAGCCCTTAAAATATATTTGACATTATATTTTGGCATATTTATGTTTTTAATTCTAATTAAAATATAGTCACATCGCTTCTCTCTCTCTCCTTCCCTCAATGTCCCCATCCACCCTACTACGGCCATGTTCCCCACCTACTCTCAAATGGATGTCATCTACTTTTTCTTTAAGTATTATTGTTTCATACTCATATAAATGCACAAATGTGTAAATACACTCTGCTGAGTAGGTTTAGTGTTGCCTGGTGTATATATATTTTTAGGGCCTGACCACTTGGTGTTGGATAACCAACTAAGTGCTCATCTAGGGAAAAGACAGCTTTTCTTCTCTTATCAGTCACAAGTTGTTCAGGGGTGGGCCCTGGGAGATTTCCCCTTCCACATAACTATTGGTACTGTCATGTTAGACATGATTGATATGTATAGTGTACAGTTTGAGAACCTCCAGTATAAAAACATGAAAAATCTGAAATATGTTTTAAAGGTCAAGCTGATGTCACAGTGGGAAATTCTCCAGCTAAACCAATGTGATTGGTTGCAATAAAAAAAAAGTCAAAACTGCTTTATATAGTATGACAAACTTCCTTCAAGTTATGTACATAAGGTATAGATGAAACAAATTATTTTTCTATTTATTGTAGTGTCTTCATCCCCCAAATATATCATTACTATGCACAAAATATTGCAAATTCCAAAACATTTCTGGTTCCAAGCACCTTTACAAGGAAA
This sequence comes from Montemys delectorum, assembly GCA_019843815.1. Taxonomy (NCBI): domain Eukaryota; kingdom Metazoa; phylum Chordata; class Mammalia; order Rodentia; family Muridae; genus Montemys; species Montemys delectorum. The sequence goes on from JADRCD010178832.1 coordinate 15,548, forward strand.
ACTCAATGCACATTGGTAACTGTCACCTTTAACTACTTATCTGTATCTAATTCAGATATATGGTGTGTGATATTCTCCCTTGTACTTCATAAATATGTCACAGTTTCTGATTGTGCAGGGTTATGTCTATAAATGAAAGGGTAAGGGAAACATAGTCTAAATTATTTTATGATGTGATTCTTTGCAGTTTTGAAAGAAATGCTAGAAAGAACTGCAAAAATGATAAATGTGTATAATCCCATTGCTTTTCGAGCCCATACTCCTCTGCCCCCTGCTTTCTGTTCTTTTCCCTTTTACCCGGAGTCATTTTGCATTCTTCTGTGTACAGCTCTTTCCAGTGGGCTGCCTTTACTCTGCTTGCAGCCTTGACTTGGCCCCAAAAGAGGTATTAGAACATTTTAATGGCTAGCTAGTTATGCTGTAAGCCAAGGTCACTGAGGCAGAACAGAACACAATTGTCCAGACAAGTTGCTCAGGAAATGGAGTTGTCTAGATGTTGTGAGTTTAGCTTAACAGTTTGGGCAGGGGCCAAAGGCAATGGTTGAAGACCGTCTTCGGATGATAGAGATAAAGACGCTGCTACTCCGGAGGCCAGATGCAGTTCATTCCCTTATAGTTGCCATCTTACTCTCCAGTGTCTTGAGATCTTATTTTAGCTTGGGAGCTTACCGAGTTCTGAAAAAGGCAGAATGGGTCAGTGGCTAGCAAACTGCTTGTGGAGAGATGCATGTCCCCAAGCAACAATGTTAGTTGGCTGTCAGTGTGATAGAGAACTGGCCTATTTATTCTTGGATATTTTAGTGATATGTTTTCAAGCTTGTACTCCTTTCCCTACCATAAGAAGAACCCCACTTGCAATAAATAAGCTTGGAATGCCCAGGAGGAGTTTGACTGTAAAACTATATGGCTTTGCTTTGCTTCACTACTAGTATTTATATTTTAAGACACACTCCAAACTCTGTAACAAAGGATTTAAAAGGCAACCAAGCCCTAAAAGAAACATGTGGTGATAATGAAAACCACATATTAAGCCTTAAGAGGAGCTGTGTGTTGATACCCTGATTTTCACTGAGGTTTCCTGAAAGTTCATTAGGTCTATGTGATTAGGGGAGGAGCTGAGGGATGAGATGTAGCCTGTAAGAGACTACTTAATTCAGTGGTGACATTGCTACTGCAAGATGAGCTAGGATTGAAAGAAAAAAAGAGAAGGAAAAGGTTTGTATAAGGAAGTATTAGGTATGCTAATGACCAGTTATATCCATTAGCGGGAAAGTCTACCTCTGGCCAAAACTATGACTTCAGTTGGGGGTAGATAAATTATAGATACCCACTGTTTATCCTAAAAAGAGCCCAGACAGGAAGAAGTGTTTGGATGAATTTGGAAAATCTGTCATCTCAATAATGGGAAAATGTATTGTCAAAACACACATATTCTAGCTCACCAGGATTACTTTTGATTATGGGGAATTTGTTGTGAAGTCGAGATTAACTTTTGCAATGAAATCCAGAAACAACCATAAGAATAGAGTAGAAGTTTTTTGTTTTTGAAGAATTTCTATTCTGAAGGGTTTCAGAAATAATTTTTTAAGAATATGTTAATGGCATCATCCCAGGCCTACAGTCATAATTGTGGTACACTTAGGGACACCAAATAAAATTCCAAAACATTTTTGGGTGAATGATTCCCAATTTGTTTTCAAGTAAAGGGCAGTGATGTCTGACTGTGTCCCTGCACCTCAGGGGTTGTTCATTCCTCCTGTAAACTGCCATGGAAAGCAGGCTATAGACTGGGCTTCGGAACAGACAGTTGGAGGAAATACAAGCATGCCCCTCTATGACATTCAGAGACACCTTGAGACTTGGTAACAGTGTCATATCAGTGAAGTCAGAGACAAGCTCTCAAAGAGAGACAGAGGCTCATCCCAACAAATGTTCCACAGACTTTTAGGGTTGTTTCCAGAATTTACTTTTTGAAAATATCCTTTATGAGCTTAAGCTCTTCCTTTACTTGCCAGGAATGCTCATTTAATTCTATGTAAAATGCAGACATTCTAACATAGCTCAGAAAAAAAATATGCTCACTGTACCGTTTTCAATGAGAGACTGCTCTCTGAACTTCAGTGTCTTTACGTCCTTCATCATCTGTGGTTTACTATCTGCCTATGTTTCCATGGTTATCCTATTTACTAATCGTGTATCTGGGTTGACTCTTTCCTCAGTATGTCCAGTGTTTATTCACATTTAGTTATGGCTTTAATCACAGATGGAAACTATGTGGGTTTTTAAACATCCAAGGCCTTTGCTGTGGTTTCTAATGTGCCTTTAGCAAGATGCTAATAATAACTCGCTCTGATCTTTCTGGTAGCAGTGAGGAGCTGTGTGGGTGATTGAATTGCTCTTTCTAAAAGTAATTTATTGAGTTGTCCTTCGTTGGGAGTGATAGCTATTCTTGGTCAGTAGACGAACTGTAATAAAATTGATTTAGTTTGACGGTCTCGTCCTCCTGGTTGCTTTTGCCTTGGGATTGGGGCTTTTGAGTAGGAAGAGATCTTTGTTTTCTGCAATCTCTTTGCTTTAAGGTTTTTTTTAAACCAGATTTTTGTAACTGTAGTGATAATTTTAAATAGCAACATTTTTTTCTAGTTTTGCCTATGTACTTTTTTCTTGTGCCAGGCTGTGGTGTTATTTCCAATGGCTAGTACCAATGCAGTGCAGCCTGCTTCCCTCTTGTACATTAACTTCTAAGTGCAAAATGGTTCTTGGAAGTCAGTGAGTTGTCGACTAAATGTTTATTTTAAAATAAGAGGCGGTTAGAATGGTTCTGGAACCCTGGAAATTCTTTATCTAGTTTGTATTCAGTGAACAGATATATTCACACTGCCTTTGAACTGTCTGCTGAGAGGCAGCACTTTCCTGTGGGAAACATTCCGGTTGTCAATGTTCTGGTCAAACCTGAGCCCTCCTGTGGCTTTTACTCATTTATATTAGATGATCTAAAATCACATGGAATTTTTCACTGTTTTGCAAGTTTAAAACTGGTTATCATGACCCACAAAGTTTTCTTTCTCCTAAAACAGACACACATTGTCTGTTCAAATGAAGTGGGCTGAGGATCTCCTATTTACTTTTTTTTTTTCAATCCACAAATGTGTTTTTCCTGAGGACTATTTGTGTCATACAATAAGTTTGTAATTAAGTATTTTGCATCTGTTTCCCTAAGAACCATGGTAAATTAGACTTTGCCTACTTTCCATATTTCCAATTGACGTTTGAAATGTAGACATTTATATTCAGCCATATTTAATATTGCCTTCTTAGATTCGGCTTATGGGGTTCGGATGAGATTTGAATACTTTAAACCAGTTTATTCGTAGAACGCATTACAGAAGACAGGGCAGCAACTACGAAAGTATCACGTATTCTGATAATCTTTTAAGTGAGGCAGGTCAGAGGAGGTGTTAATTTGTTCCAGTTTAAAGCTTGTGGGCAATTAGTGTTCAGGTGAAATACCTTATCGAATAAAACTAGGAGGTCTAGCTGGGTGCATTTCCTTATGTGAGTTCCCAGCCTATATTATTCTCAAGAGGTAGCATTCTCTTTAGAACAATCTGTTATTTCACTAACTAATGACAGCTAGAGGATCTATGAGAGTTCTTAAACATTAGATTTCCAAATAGGCCTCCTGATAAGGGCTCAACAGAACAACCCCATTGAACAGTGTCTGGTCAGGAGGTCTTCTGCATGCCATAGTTCAAAATATGTTAATGACAGGCCTGGGAAAGGATAACTAATAATCTTTTGCTTTGGAGAAAAAAAAATGCTATTTAAGTCTCAAAATGAGTTGAATAGTGCTGTTTTGTTTAAAGCCTTTAGACTTCAACCTCAGGGGTCTGAAGATGTCAGAAGTCCAAATATCATCCAACAATAAGGCACTTGTTGAGTTGACTAGGGGGCATGAGTTCTTCTCGCTGGAAACTGAAGACAAGCCACTGACAGACTGTGATACTACTGTACTGCCACTGGATTGAGACTGGAAGAATTGTAGTAGACAGAGGTCTTTGACCTATGAGCTTTCATAGAGGACTTTCCTCCCAAAGTGAATATTTTCTGAATTATAGATGACAACAACAGAGGATTTGTTACATACAGGCCAATAACATTTCTAACTATAACAGGATTTTGACTCTGAGCAAAAACAGCATGTGCTTTTCGAAACACATGCCTTTGGAAACACGTTTTAATTATTACTAATTTTTTGAGGATGTCATATGTGTGTGTCGTGTTTAAGTCGTGTTCACTCCTTCCTCTTTCCCCAACCCCAGCTCCTCCTGTAGCCACCCAGTCCTTCTCTCACTATCAGCCTTTATTATACACACTCGCATACACACGCATACACACTCACACACACACATACACACACACACACACACTCATACACACCTAGGTAAAGAGTTGTAGGCAGTAGATGGCTGCTAAGAGAAGGAAAAAAATTGGTCTTCTCCGGGACCAACCTTCTGATAGGTTAACCTATTCCGAGTAGTCAGCCCTAAACACAGACACATGGGAGCAACATTAAATGGTCTCAGTGCATTGTGTGTGTGTGTGTGTGTGTGTGTGTGTGTGTGTGTGTGTGTGTGTGTATGAGTGTGTGTGTGTGTGTGTATGTGTGTGTGTGAGTGTGTATGCGTGTG